>CM056381.1:3997295-4134795 GCA_029718625.1 Synaphobranchus kaupii | reverse complement strand
AACACACACACACACACACACACTCGACCTCCCCAACACACACACACACACACACGCCTCACCCGCTCTTTGTCTCTTGATGGTTGTCCATTGTATCTGATGATGGCCGTCCTTTTCCTTACCTGTGAGTCAGAGTGAGTGGAGAGTCCTATCCCGGGTGCGCAGTGAGTGTTTCACACACAGCTGAGGTTGACTCATCGATGGTAATGGTAAACTATAAAAAAGCACTGAAAAGACTGGCAGCAATGTTGCCAGTGGAAAAAAACATTTAATGAAGGAAAAGAAACGGTAACCTGTTTTTTATGAGATGGCCTTTAAATAATGAGTTATTGCCATTATTCTACGTGACTTTGAAAGTGTTTTGAAAAAAAAACCCAGAAAAAATCCTGATAATTTGTGGAAACATTTTACCATAAAAATACATATATATATATTATATATATATATATATATATATATATATGTATATTATTATTTTTTTTTATTTTTTACAGTGTACCCTCCTGTGAGCGGTGCAGAACCAGTTCAGGTAGTTTTTGCAGAACCAGCTAAGGCTGTTTTCGTAAATGGTAACGATGATGATAAAGGTACCTTTCATACCTCTGTGAGTGTTCTTTGTGAGTGTTGCTGCACAAATTAGGCCGTTTTTAGCCAGGTATCCTCACAGTGGTCCTGTCAGCGTTGCTGTGGTGAGAAACTTGATTCAACTTTAATGGGAGGTCTGCTGCCCTGGTGCTGTTGGGCCTGGCTGTGTGCTACCGCCCTGCCTGGTGCTGTTGGGCCTGGCTGTGTGCTACCGCCCTGCCTGGTACTGTTGGGCCTGGCTGTGTGCTACTGCCCTGCCTGGTGCTGTTGGGCCTGACTGTGTGCTACTGCCCTGCCTGGTGCTGTTGGGCCTGGCTGTGTGTTACTGCCCTGCCTGGTGCTGTTGGGCCTGACTGTGTGCTACTGCCCTGCCGGGTGCTGTTGGGCCTGGCTGTGTGCCACTGCCCTGGTGCTGTTGGGCCTGGCTGTGTGCTGTTGGGTCTAGCTGTGTGCTGTTGGGTCTGGATGTGTGCTGTTGGGTCTGGCTGTGTGCTGTTGGGTCTGGATGTGTGCTGTTGGGTCTGGATGTGTGCTGTTGGGCCTGGCTGTGTGCTGTTGGGTCTGGATGTGTGCTGTTGGGCCTGGCTGTGTGCTGTTGGGTCTGGCTGTGTGCTGTTGGGTCTTGCTGTGTGCTACTGCCCTGGTGCTGTTGGGCCTGGCTGTGTGCTGTTGGGTCTGGATGTGTGCTGTTAGGACTGGATGTGTGCTTTTGGGTCTGGCTGTGTGCTACTGCCCTGGTGCTGTTGGGCCTGGCTGTGTGCTGTTGGGTCTGGATGTGTGCTGTTAGGACTGGATGTGTGCTTTTGGGTCTGGCTGTGTGCTGTTGGGTCTGGCTGTGTGCTGTTGGGCCTGGCTGTGTGCTGTTGGGCCTGGCTGTGTGCTACTGCCCTGGTGCTGTTGGGCCTGGCTGTGTGTTGTTGGGTCTGGATGTGTGTTGTTGGGTCTGGATGTGTGCTGTTGGGTCTGGATGTGTGCTGTTGGGTCTGGATGTGTGCTGTTGGGTAGGTATGCTTTAGGGAAGAAGACCTCCTAATTAGCCTTCAGGTGGATAGGAAATGTTGGGAGGCGCGCAGGACGAGAGTTAAAACCGCGCACTTCCTGGTTGAAGCGGCCATTTGTGCTCTGGCTGCTTTAATGATGCGGAATCCCTGCTGCTTCTCATCTAGTTTAAATCACAGCATTAAGGCATCGGCCTTAATTTCACTCTCCCTTTCCAAACAAGGAAACATGGAGGACTCATATCCTATATCAGATGAAATTGAGCAGTTCTCTCTCTCTCTCTATCACTCTCTCTCCCTCTCTCTGGGGGTTACACATATGGAGAGAGGGGGACAGTGCTGTGTGTGTTTGGCAGGAGACAGCCCTTATGGAAATGTAATATACTGCAGTATATTTTAAATATATTGTGCAGATAATTTTGATATATTTATAATATACTGCAGCATATTCTTTTTCCATAGGGGACAGCGCTGTGTGTGTTTGGCAGGGGACAGCGCTGTGTATGTTTGGCAGGAGACAGTGCTGTGTGTGTTTGGCAGGAGACAGTGCTGTGTGTGTTTGGCAGGGGACAGTGCTGTGTGTGTTTGGCA
This sequence comes from Synaphobranchus kaupii, assembly GCA_029718625.1. Classification (NCBI taxonomy): domain Eukaryota; kingdom Metazoa; phylum Chordata; class Actinopteri; order Anguilliformes; family Synaphobranchidae; genus Synaphobranchus; species Synaphobranchus kaupii. The sequence goes on along the minus strand of CM056381.1, from coordinate 4,132,621 downwards.
GGGGACAGTGCTGTGTGTGTTTGGCAGGGACAGCGCTGTGTGTGTTTGGCAGGAGACAGTGCTGTGTGTGTTTGGCAGGAGACAGCGCTGTGTGTGTTTGGCAGGGGACAGTGCTGTGTGTGTTTGGCAGGGGACAGTGCTATGTGTGTTTGGCAGGGGACAGTGCAGTGTGTGTTTGGCAGGGGACAGTGCTGTGTGTGTTTGGCAGGAGACAGTGCTGTGTGTGTTTGGCAGGAGACAGCGCTGTGTGTGTTTGGCATGATACAGTGTTGTGTGTGTTTGGCAGGGGACAGTGCTGTGTGTGTTTGGCAGGGGACAGCGATGTGTGTGTTTGGCAGGAGACAGTGCTGTGTGTGTTTGGCAGGGGACGGCGATGTGTGTTATGTAGGAGATCATTCTCTGTATGCACTTACTGTACGTCGCTTTGGATAAAAGCGTCTGCTAAATGAATGTAATGTAATGTAATGTAATCATTCCACAGGGGCAGGAGGCATGAGCAGGCTGGCCTCCAGGGGGCACTAAAGTGCACTGGGCACATCTAAGGCATTGGTGTCATGGCAACATGACTTGTGACCATGGGGATATTTCCAGTACTGGGCCAGGCACTGCTGTGGTGTCCACGGCAACCGAGCTGTGGTATAATCAGGTCATGCATAATATTTTGTTTAGTTTGAATGAGGTGCGTAAACACGTTCCCTATTCGGTGGTGCATTGGAAGAGCCAGCCATCATGCATCAGTATTACACATCCCAATCGGTCACAACACGGAAGACAAAAAGGCCTCTCTCTACGCGGTTTTCACTCCATGAAATATTTATTATGTTTTTTCTTATTTTATATTCACACTTCCCCATTCAGACTGAAGAGGGGCGTTAGTGGTGATTCGCTACTTCCCCAGACAGGGTCATTTATCACAATAATTGTATAAGTCCATTTGAGTTCTGCTGTAGAAGACGTTCTCTGGACTCCTTGCCTGGCCATATCATCAGAAACAATCAATGAGAATGAAACGGGCATCCCACACGTATTCGATGTGCAGCTGCTAATTCTACTATTAGCGTCTAATTGCGTTGTTTTTTCTTTCTCGTAATGCGACTGTCAGCACGCACTCTTCTCGTACTGCAGGATAAGAATGAGCTGACATGTTGCACTGAAATTAAGTTGAATGGCACAGTACTCCTAATGGCAGAAATGTTGTAATACATTGGCCATTAAATGCATTTTACTTACTGCGAAGTAAAATGCTTTCAAAAGTTACTTTCAAAGATGCGCCCATTGTGAAGGTATTGGTATTAATAAGAGCTGGCACATATGCTACATAAGGAGGATTAAAATGAACCCCATTTTTGCCATAAAGAATACACAAAAAAAAATTGGGATTGTCATGGTTTCTTGCAGCCTGCTGTTGTTTCTGCGGTCGTTCTTTTGTTTGACAACATCAGGGCAATCTATCGGATTTTTATGCATCCGTTTCGGTGTTTGAATCTCGCCCGGCAATTATTCCTTTCACCTGTTTTGGATTTCCTGCCGGTTATAAATAGCCCAGGGCTTCCGCTTTTCCGAGGCTTCGATCCTGTCTTTGCTTTTGACTATCGGAGTCGGTAAGGTAAAGGATAGCGGTCTCTACGTTTCTGGTTGTTACTCGTCAGAAACGTAGGTAGTCCGGTTAAGGAGTTAGGGTAAAGATTTATTTAGTCTTTTTGTTTCCTTCTCTCTTTATCCTTTTATATTCCTCTACCTGTTACCTTTTGTTCAGCTCGTTCACACCTAGAGCTGTAGGTAACAGGTTCTTTTTCTATTTCCGTTTCTTTCGCCCTTGTTACACGGGCTTTCTTTTGTTTATCTCTGACCTCTAGTTTTACGCCCCTTGTGTGAGAGCGTGAGGTTCTTTGTGTGAGAGCGTGAGGCTCTTTGTGTGAGTGTGTGAGGCTCTTTGTGTGAGAGCGTGAGGTTCTTTGTTGTTTACTACTCGCTATTGCCGAGTTTGCCCTCTTTTGGGGTTATTTTGTGTTGGCTTACGCCGGGACCTTTTCATTCCCATTATTTTGTTTCATTTCCCCTGTTACTGCGGAGCTGTCCGCTTAGTGGCGTATTTCTAACTAGATACGCTTTCAGATTCCTTGGTTGTGGCGTTTGGTTCTCCGAACCTTTCACTCCCCCTTACAGGGATGGTTATTTAGATTCATTATTTTTAATCCTGCTTATTTTTAATCACCTCACTGACTGGCAAAGCCGGGCAGTTGGAGGTTGTTTGTAACAGATCTTTTTGTTTCGGTAGTAACGTGATGTACCTTGTGAGAAAGGTGGGCATTTATTAAGTTAACAGTGTGTAGCCTATGGGGAAAGCTGAGGTAAAATGCTAGGTAATCTGTTGTTAACACAAGGCATCGCAAGTTTAACCTGAAACTTAGTCACTGTTCTGTGGGCTGTTTCTTTCTTTCAAAACTCTCCGAAGTTACATAACCTCCTTGGGAAAACACTTATGCAATGTTGCAAGCTGGTGGGCATGTTGTGAGCGAACTGGAATCTACTGGCATCGACTGCAGTCACAGAGTGCATATCTCCGCTTAGTCCGGTCTACATTCCAGTTAGTCTCCTGCTTTATTCGCCGTACTGTAAGTTTAAGTTTAAACTGTATCAAATATAAGCTGATGTCTGCTGTTCCCCGTTCCTTTCGGCACTGGGCAGTTGCATCCTCGTCAGTGATTGGGTGTCAGGCAGCACAAAGGTGATCTAATTGATCGTGGATGGCAGATTGGGAGGCAGCCGGCAGCCAATCGGAGCTCAGCAAACACAGCGGTTCTTCCGTCACCGAATGCGTCAGTCAGGGAAAAAACCAGGCTCAGTGCAGTCAGGTGTAGTTCCTGTGAGAGCTTCTGCTTCCTGGAATAAGTCATACTCACCTGATTCCATGTGCATAAGCGTCATGGAAACACTGCCGTGGTCCAACTATATCCTCCAGCCACTGAAAATTATGAGCCTAGATGGGCAGAAGAAAGGCTGCATGTCATAATAGGATGACATCATAAAAGGATGGTCAGGTGTGCTGGCAGTAAAATTCTACACTTATACATAACATTCTATTTAGAATTTTAGTCAAACTGTTCCAGACGATTACAGACATTCACACACATTCAGCCATTGCCGGACATTTACACAATTAATTGTACGCACATTTTCTTTTTGCGCCCTACAGTAATATGGAAGATTTGCCATTATCAAAGGGCTTTGCCGTGGTAAGAAAATGTCCTCTCCACAAGCAGCGGCCTGTAACCCGTGCACGCACAAATATCTAATCCAGCACGGAGCATCTGCTAGTTTTCAGGAGGCCTGGTGCTCTGGTATCGATTTTGCCCCTCGGCGCAAAACACGAGGAGGCTTGTTTTCTGTTTTCGCCCCGAGCTCATCGTGACCCTGTGACCACAAGCAAAGCAGCCGGTGAAATTAGATTTATCCCTGTTAAGCTCAAGAGCCCCCTAGGGTCAGTGCTCTAATGAGAGCTGATTATATTCCTCTGGTGGAATACTTTATCTCTTGGTTTCATTTCTCTGAACTGAGATGGGTCAGATATGGTGGTTCAGGCCTCGGATGGGCCGCCAATCTGCCTGCATGCGTACAAGCCAGAGCGCTTCAGCGTTACCAGCTGCCTTGAAGTGACCGTTTATGGGCTTAGAAATAGATTTATTATGGTGGTAAATGTTTTAATAATTGTGAATGTTATAGGGCGATGCCGTCCAAAAAAATTGTCATTGTACATTAAACATCAAAAAAGTTCACATACTTTTTTATAAAGGAATATCCATCAACTTCCATGGAAGACATAACAGTATTAGACACATTTGCTAAATTGATTATTATACTATAATTTGCCAATGCGAAAACTCCACTGCATGCAAAGAAACAGAACATACGCTAAAAACCCTACTGAGTCGCCTAAAAAGATCATCACCTTCATACCCCATTCTTCCATTACATACAGTACCTGTTGCCTGTGAGAAGACGACTTAATTACAAATACCTGGTTAAGAGCCTATATTGTTTCCTCTTATTTGGAATGTATATTGGGTTAATGTCACAGACAAACTAACGAAATGTCTATTTAAAACACCAGCATTTTCAGGTCTGAGGTTGGTCAGAGAACATTCTGTTGTGACAATTGGATGAAAAACAAACTGAACGATTGTACGATTTGCCCTTTAGCCGTCTGTCACAAGCTGAAAGGTTACGATGAGAAACAGACGGAGGCAGGAGGAGAGAGAGACGGGAATTAGCAGCGTTTGGGAAATACAATAGAGGAGGAAGCAGGAGGACGAGTGAGCTGAGAAGAGACGGAAGCTTTAGTTCCACTGGGCTTATGGGCCTATTTCACATCAAGCGGTTGTAGAACGGAAGTAAACAAAAACAGTGTATCACCGCTTCCGGTTTTTTTGAGATCCTCTCTCTACCTGGTGCCCGCTCTGCTTTCCACACACAGTACACACAAAAGGAGGGCACACTGTTTGCTCTCCTTACATAAAAAAGATGAATAAAATAAAAATGAATAAGCGGAAATGAGGACACACACAATTACAACATAGAATAGTTGAAATGGTAAAATATGTACAAATGTATGTTTTGGAAATGGCTATCTATCTAAATAGGAGTTCACTGCAGGTGGTTCTAGTTGATGGCCTTGGCGTTTCTCTGCGGTCTGAAGTATTTTTTCTGTAGAATTCATCACAACTCGATAATTCTCCGGAGCAGAGGTCTGTGGAACCCCGCAGCGTTCTGATTGCTGAACATTCAGCTTCGACGGCGATTGATGTTCTCAAGGACAAACTTTAACAATCACATAAACTCCTGTAACAGCCTCTGCAGAGGGAGATGTGCAGAGATTATTCATCTACAGCAGCACATATAAAGTTTATTGAAGGTGTTGGTGTGGTTCAGATGAACGGGGATGAGGGCTGATAGCTTATCCTGTGCTGTTAGCCTGTGTTGTGCTGTACTGCTTGTTAGCCTGTGCTGTGCTGCTCTGTTAGCCTGTGCTGTGCTGCCCTGTTAGCCTGTGCTGTGCTGCTCTGCTCTGTTAGCCTGTGCTGTGCTGCCCTGTTAGCCTGTGCTGTGTTGTGCTGCTCTATTAGCCTGGGCTGTGCTGCTCTATTAGCCTGTGCTGTGCTCTTTGTTAGCCTGTGCTGTGCTGCTATGTTAGCCTGTGCTGTGTTGTGCTGCTTGTTAGCCTGTGCTGTGTTGTGCTGCTCTATTAGCCTGTGCTGTGCTCTTTGTTAGCCTGTGCTGTGCTGCTATGTTAGCCTGTGCTGTGTTGTGCTGCTTGTTAGCCTGTGCTGTGTTGTGCTGCTCTGTTGGCCTGTGCTGTGTGGCTCTGTCTGTAGGCAGGGGTGTCATATTCACAGGATTCTGCTTGCTTCAGCTGTGTACCTACATGCCCAGCTGCACCAATCGCACTCCATACACCTGCCAAAGAACTCTGGGCACTTTTTGGCCTCAATCTGCCAATCAGAAACACTGAAAGACCAGCAGTGTGAGGAGACAGGGCAGGGCTTTGTTTCCCTGGCAACTTCACAGGTCCTTAGCTTCCCTTCTTGGCTGCGAGTGCGTAAATATAAAAATAAAATAAAAATGGGCAAGCATTGATGAGCCCATGTGTCTCGTGGGCAGATGTGTTCCAGCCAGTATTTCTCGATATGAAAGAGATTGTGCTGTTTGATATGGAAATTAGCCATGTAGACGTGGGCCGGACTGTTTCTACAAAGCAAATCGCTCGTGAGTCGTGATAAAACAATACGATCGTTATTTATCTCATTCCCTTTCCCCCTCGTTTGGTTGCAGGAGATCTTCACTCTGCGTGCTCATGGCCCATTGCGTCTGTGTGTCGGTGCTTTTTATTGTGTATGAGAAGCACAGCATTTGTTCTGAGAATACACATGATGATGTTTATGCTTTAGTGACTGCATTGACACACCCTCAGTCTGACTGAGTCTGTAAAATGGTAGTCCATGTAACTTCTTGGAATCAGCCAGGCAAGGACCAGCATCTCACAGTGAATTCATGCAAATGGACATTATTAACTGAATTAAAGAGACTTACACCTGCATTAGGATTAAAATGCACAGGGCGATGCACATTTGTCGCCTGCATCACCCAGGGTATGGGAGGGTTCAGTCGGACAGGGGTCCGCTTTTCATCGCTCTTGGACGACCCCCTGCTGGCCGATAAGGGCGCTCGTAAGTCTGCATGCCAAAGCCGCATATGAAAGGTCCCTCCTCTGACGCTGTTCTATGAGAGCTTAGCTGCGGTCTGCGATGCGAAAATAAGCAGCTGTAGGACGGCGCGTGTCTCGGAGAAGAGCCATGGGTGTCCCGGCTGTCCTGAATCGGCAGGGGGGTTCGCCTAGGGAACGTGGCTGCGGTTGCAGTCAGTTGGACATTCCACATAGGGGAGGGAAATGGATATATACAACCCCGGGTTAGGTGGAAAATAAAAAATTTTTTAATTGAGATGGGATCAGGCTAGCACAAATTATTTTTTGATTTGTAATTTATTCATACATTTATCTTCAATCTGCTGCATTTGAGTAGGACGTGCTTGCAGCCACAGTAAATGTGTAAATAAGATTTTCAGATGGTTTATTTGTGTTCGGATTTTTGTGGTTAAAGTTTCAGCACAGTTTAATATAATGCACTCCTGAGAGCTAACACAGGGCTGTCGGAGAGTTTGAGTCTGTAAACCAGCTGAGCAGAGGCAGTAATTCAGTGAGACAGGTTTCTCTCCGGCACCAGACTGCGAGATGTTTCCGGATGCTTCCGGAGGGGTATGCTGGTCACAGGGAAACAGAGTGTGTGTGTTTGAAAGAACCCTGTGGGACTTGCCGTACATCATTCTCACCCAACGGACAATTGCTGCTCATATATAACATATACATATATAATATATAATATAATATATTTCTGTAGTCTGTGGTCAGGAGAGATCCCATGGAACTTTTTTTTTTGAAAGAGTAGAGGTGTATAGCCTAGTGTTCTGGCCAAATTTACACTAAAACTGGCTCCCCAAACATCTATATCTGATTGGCTACACAGTCCATTGCATTCTCCACCCTCTTTGATTCCTCAAGTCAAATGAGATTCAACTTCCCAGTTCAGTCAGGCCACTGTTGTTCAAATAACTTTATTGACATTATGAAACAATACATTTTAGGTTTGGCGGTATGGTTCTGTTCACCAAGCCCTCCCGCCCATCCACGCGAGCAAGCGTGGGTATGGCGGCGAGGGCAGCTGCACAACCCCCATTAGGGTTACGCTAGAACAGAACCGCAGCACTGAGAATGGTTTTGACAGAATCCATTCAGTCAGTTATATATATATATATAAATGGCACTTTTAGTGTCATTATCACAACAATTTACGAGGAACCGGGCCTGAAACCCCGTAGAGCATGCCTAAGGCGACGGTGGCAAGGAAAAACTCCCTGCTGTTAGCAGGAAGAAACCTTGGGCAGAACCTGACTCTGAGGGGGAAGTCCATTCGCCGCTGACTGGCACCGGTTACTAAATGCTGATTACAGAATAGAAATTTGTAGACCGAACATATGAAAATGTCAATGTATAAGGAGCCGGTGAGGAAGACTGATTGAAGCCCGGCAGGTGCATCATAGCTGGGTACATGCATGGAGCTGGAGCCGACCGTCTGCTTCTGGAGAACGATGTTTGTTGATCTATAGCTATCGCTCCGGCGGATGCCGAAGCGGGAAGGAAAGAGGAAAATAAATCAGTAGGCACTCGAAAATGTTAGTGATTCATGCAGGAGCGATATAGGCTAGGTGTATGTGCGCAATGGGAAACTGAAGAGGATGGAGCTGGGGTGGAGGGGGGGGGTTTTGTGTGCAGCGGGTGTGCTGGCAGGGGATCCACCATGGTAGGGCGAGGCGGTTAAATAGACCGCCTTGTTATGTGAATGGACTGATGGGTGAATCGTCACTACTCAGCTGAGCTGTCAGCTGATTAACTATGGCCGGGTTTCACTCTCGTGACCTGCCTGAACTGACGCTATGCTCGATTTGCCGTACCTGTGTAGCTGAGTGTTAAATTAATTATTTGAAAAGTTTTGCCACAGCTCCTGGCAAGAGGGCCTACTGCCACAGGCCGGTTTGGTGAGGCCTGGCTTTTAAAAGCTCACTGCTATTTCATCTATGGTTTCTGTTCATGTTTCTTTCAACCAGCAGTAAACGCCATCCAGATGCATTATATAAGTCTTGTGTGTATTAGTAGCTTTGGTTTGCGTATTACGGTGCTTTGTGCAAACCGCAGCCTCTGGCAACCCTTCAAGTGGGATTGCCATGACAACAAAGGATGCCTAAAATGTTTGTTTGTTAGTCATGTACGCAGAGAAGGGTGTGCCCCTGCAGAAGGGTGGACAATCTGTCGGTTACTAACCAAAACATCGAAAAACAGGAGAGACGGGTCCGCACGACGTGCTACACAGCTCTCCTACTCAGCAACACCTTCTGTTTAAATCCCCCGGTGGTGATGGGGGGGTTGGCGGTCATGGGGTGCAGCCAGGGATGAGCCAGTCCTGCCTTTTTCATTCTGTTGCTGTTAGAAAATCTAACTTGTTTTATTCAACATGTAGCTCTGCAGATTTATTTGTGTTTTTTTTTTGTTCTGCGTGAATTGTGTGCTGTGTTCTATTTTGGACCCTCTAATTCGATCACTGGCCATCAGACCTGTCGGGGTAGCTTCAGTTTGACAGCGCTGTAGCCTGATCACCCGCATTCACAACGTTATGAGAAACACAAACACCTTAAACAGCGGGTTATTATTTTAATCGCTTTTACTTTGCTGGTCGTTAGGAGTGATTTGCAAGACTGTTGGGAGACGTTATAAATAGATAGTGAGACTATCTCAGTCCGTTCTCTCTCTGCTTCTCCAGATGGGTGCTGTTTCTGCGATGTCGTGGGCTGTTCCTGTGGGGGAAACATTCAAAAAAAGATTCTGACTGCTCACTCACCCCTGCAGTATCCCAGCATGCACCACTCTGAATACTCTTCACGGTGAAGCAGCGGACAAACCCCACCCCCCGAAATAAACCACACCCAACAATTCACATAAGCAGGGACAGATGAAACAAAGCACATTATTAATCTTATTATAGTACAGGCATTTCATTACACTCTTATTACTGTACAAGCATGTTATTACACTCTTATTACAACACAAAACAGTACTACACTTTTTTTACTGTACAAAGCATATTATTACACTTATTACACTACAAGCATGTTATTACACTCTTATGACTGTACAAATAAAGTATTACACTGTTATTACTGTACAAGCACAGTTTACCTGTACATTCCTGCGCTAAAATGACATCATCCTTTGATCGTGTGCTTTCACACTCCCTGCAGGTAACACAGCCCACAACATATTTCCATTAGGTTTTGTGCCCCCCCACCCCGCCAATGCGCCCAAGTCCTCATGTTTAAGTGCGTCATCAGTGTGACCATTAAAGCGAATTTTCCATTTCATGTGCAGAATGACCTCCTCTACAAGCAGCTTCATAGAAATGAGCTCAGACTCCCACTAATCTGCTGAGAACCTGGAGCAGTTGGAGGGCTCGTTGAACCCTGTACCCCATTCCACTATATATATATACAGTCATGGACGAAATTGTTGGCACCCCCTGTAAAGATGAGCAAAAAGGGTTATAAAAAATTCACCGTTTGGTGAATTAGCTTAATCTCACACTGAAAAAACAAGAAGAATCCAACCTTTAATTGACGTTAATTTATTATGAGAAAAAAAAATCCCACATCAAGAAATAATTATTTTTAACAAAACCACATTGGCCACAATTATTGGCACCCCTGCATTTATATATAGAATAAAGTAATAATTTTTAATATTTGGTCACATATCCTTTGCATGCCATGACTTCCTGATGTCTGTGACCCAACAACATCAAAAGACTCTTGATATCTTATTTTCTAGTACACTTACAAGCGATACTATAACATCTCTGCATTTGAATGGATCTCTATGGGAATTGGGGGGTGGGTCTAGATTTAGCTGTAAATTACACTGGAACAGTATGGAACACATGGTTGGCTAAATGGCTGTAAGTCATCAAGGGTCTGACGTATCAAACAAGCTTTAATCCATCACTCTGTTGCCAGATATGCAGTAGATATGGATGAATAACTTGAAGGGTTTCTTCTCCTGACTTATTTTTCCATAGAGTTCAATAGGAAAATTTGTCAGGAGAAACAACCCTTAAAGTGATCCATCCATATCTACTGCATATCTGGCAGCAGAGTGATTGTTTAAGGCTTGTTTGATACCTCAGACCCTTGTTGACTTACAGCCATTTTACCAACCATGTATTCCATACTGTTCCAGCATAATTTACAGCTAAATCTAGTCCCACCCCCCAATTCCCATAGAGATCCATTCAAATGCAGAGATGTTATAGTATCGCTTGTAAAAGTACCAGAAAATAAGATATCAAGAGTCTTTTGATGTTGTTGGGTCACAGACATCAGGAAGTCATGGCATGCAAAGGATATGTGACCAAATATTAAAAAATATTACTTTATTCTATATATAAATGCAGGGGTGCCAATAATTGTGGCCAATGTGGTTTTGTTAAAAATAATTATTTCTTGATGTGGGATTTTTTTTTCTCATAATAAATTAACGTCAATTAAAGGTTGGATTCTTCTTGTTTTTTCAGTGTGAGATTAAGCTAATTCACCAAACGGTGAATTTTTTATAACCCTTTTTGCTCATCTTTACAGGGGGGTGCCAACAATTTCGTCCATGACTGTATATATATATACACTTATATAAAGGGCACATATGGAGGAGCTTCTGAATAAAGCAGTCATGTGATCATTACCAGCTGAACCAGCGCAGTCATGTGATCATTACCAGCTGAACCAGCACAGTCATGTGATCATTACCAGCTGAACCAGCGCAGTCATGTGATCATTACCAGCTGAACCAGCACAGTCATGTGATCATTACCAGCTGAACCAGCACAGTCATGTGATCATTACCAGCTGAACCAGCGCAGTCATGTGATCATTACCAGCTGAACCAGCACAGTCATGTGATCATTAGCAGCTGAACCAGCAGTCATATGATCATTAGCAGCTGAACCAGTGCAGTCATGTGATCATTACCAGCTGAACCAGCACAGTCATGTGATCATTACCAGCTGAACCAGCACAGTCATGTGATCATTAGCAGCTGAACCAGCAGTCATATGATCATTAGCAGCTGAACCAGTGCAGTCATGTGATCATTACCAGCTGAACCAGCACAGTCGTGTGACCATCACCTCTTCAGCGATTGACTGAGGCCGAATCCCATTCTCTGGACCCGCGGACTCAAATGCACGTTCTCGTTAAGTCCGTGAGTGCTTAGGGCTGTCCCGTTGTGAAAATAAGTGCTCTTATGCGGACTTCACCCGCACTTTTTTGCAAGTCCGCATCAATGCAGACTTACCTGCCCCCCGGAAATACGCCATTAAAGTCCACGAGGGCTCAGTTTTGGATTCAGCCTTAGTCTCCTCTTTGAATCGGCTGCATTGTGTAACCATGGCTATTGAGCATGCTCAGTTCATGCCTGCTGGACGGATAACAGCGCCGCGTGTTAGATGCGCCAGTAGCGCCGCGTGTTAGATGCGCCAGTAGCGCCGCGTGTTAGATGCGCCAGTAGCGCCGCGTGTTAGATGCGCCAGCACCGCCGCATCAGGGGCTTCTTTCACACAAACAAATGAGGCAATAACAGGAACATTAGAGAGCAATATCCGCTCCCGTTTCACAGCGTGAGCCAATAACGTTGAGAGATTCTGTGTTGGGGCGTCAGGAGCTGGAAAGCGGTTTTGGCGGAGGATCAGAGGAGGGAGAGACGGGGGGGGGGGGGAGCGGAGCTGCGCTAACCAGCGCCGGTGTTTTAGGAGCCGTGAGAGGGGTATCATAGGGGACCCAGCGGGACCCACTGCTCAATTAATCATCACAGGCAAGCGCCACACTGCAGAGCACATTCAAACACGCCCCAAAAAAACCCCCGTCCCTCCCCCTCTCCCTCTCACCACGGCGCATCGGAACACAACCCGCCCCAGTTCCCATGGCGATTCCAGAGCTCTCTCTCTCATTGGTCGGCTGCTTTTGCGTCCTGTGCCTCTCCTCTTCCTCATCCCCTCCTCTCCCTCACGAGTTACCCCGGTAAAGAGACAGATGAGATCAGTGGATCCAATTAAACTGTGGAGTTCGCAAATGACACAATACACGGAGGTGTTGCAAATGGGAGTATACATCAATAATTAAAGTAATATTTCATGTGAGGAACTATGTTAGAATGTACGCAATATGAAAAAGTCTTGGCTTCAAACTGTAGACACAAGGCAGCCTTTATTTCAGCATTGCCCCCAAAGGTATAAAAATGGACAATAGGATGCTGGGATATGTAGCAAAGATGATAATGCTGAGTCAAATTCAGTGCAGCACACTATGGGCCCTATCTTACACCCGGCGCAAAGCGGCGCTAACGCAAACGCAAGTGTCTTTGCTATCTTACACCCGGCGCTAGGTCCATAATAGCGCCTAACGCTTACGCCGTCAAACTAGCATGTTGACGGCGTAACTCTTGCACCATCATTAGTGAACTGGGCGTGTTGGTCTTAAGATGAGGAGTGGCCAGGATTCTTTTTGGCGTATTGCTATCTTGAGCCAGCAGAAAGCGCTTGCGCTAGAACCACCACAAACCTGGTCTAAAGTCATGTCGCAGTTGTTTACATGCTATTTTAACGGCGCATATAAGTGCGTCTACATAGGCGTGTGCACAACGCGCATACCCTCCTGTCTGTTACACACAGGGGCGTGCACAGGCATGACTAAAATATCTAGATCACAATGTGAAATATTATTACTGTGTAGGCTATATCAAAAATGCATAATAATAAAAGGTTCCATAGGTCCACATACCTTTCCCTCAGCGAAGGGAAACAATGCCACATTACATTGCTCTCAGCCCACTCCATCAATATCCAGGCGATGTGCGATGGTACGGGACAATGGTTATCCATTAAAAAGGAGCTGATAACACCTATAGCTATCAAGCCTAATGCGCGAATTGTCTTTGCACCTAATGCGTGAATTGTCATTCAATGGAAAACTCGCGCACGGCAATAGACGGACATTTAAGTTCTGAAAATGCGCTTCAGATGTCATTACAATACAGCTCTGTTTATCTATGAATACAGCCTGTAAGTAAATAGAATGGTTTGTGACTGAAAAAAGTTCAAAACCTTGTCCAGTGAATATTGCATATTACGCTGTGCATAAGGTTTTTTTCGATAGCCTATGGTTAAAAAACGGAGATGTCACCATGTTAACTAAATTGCAACCTTAGCTATTCTTCGTCCTTCATATTTTTTTAAATGACAGTGACCAGGTTTCCATACTCTCACCGTTTAAAACCCAGCTGATTTCACCCGTTATTCCTTAACTGAACAAAACGATTTTAAAGAGAACTAAGCGTCTAATTAGAAACTAAAACAAATTTGCAGCACGTTACACAATTAATTCACAATTAATTTTAATGCCATTCTCTGCACGTTTAACGGTCTTCCTGGGAAAGTGGATTGTTTTAAAGGATTACGCTACGAGTAAAACAGGTTGGTCACATTTCCATAAACAGGAAATTATTAAACAAGGGGAAATATGCGTGAACTTATGGTTTGCGAACCTGACAGCTTTATTGTATGGCTATTTAGTGTCATCATTAAGGCAAAATAACGGTATGTATGTTATTAATCAATATTAGCCTACTATGCAGGTAGCCTAATGAACTTTGGATGAAGCTTGAACTTGAGAACAGCCTCTTGGAATTGATGTTTGACACTTTCATTGCATAATCAAACGAAATTCGCTGAACAAGCAGGCTAATTTGGCGTTTTCTAAGGTGAGACTGAAGCCATTGATAGCTTATTCTCAGCTGTTGCAGGTCCTTTTAACGAAATTTAACCGCACATATTTTGTAAAATAACAGCCCTGTCTGGAATTACCGGGAATTCATAGGCTAATGGTTAGTCCGAATAATATTGATCATACTCCATTTAGCCTATTCCTTGATCACACTAAACACGCACGAGCATGTCTGTTTCGCCATCATAAGCAATCCGCCAAGGTGGAAAAGCAGGCTTTTAAAGGGAATGGGATATGACATTTTGATTGGTTTATTGAATGTCACGCCCAAGACACACCTATAATTAATGAAGCGACTAGGTTCAGCCCAGTTGCGCCATGCGCCGTGCTTAGCGCCAAAAAAACACGCCGTTAAAATAGCAAAAGTGGACTTGGACACGCCCTAAATGGACTTAGCGCCATGCGCTTAGACTAAGCGCCAAGATCGCCAAGATAGGGCCCTATAAGGTGTAGATGTAGAAGTCCACTAGAAAGTGCAGAGAAGGGCAACAGGACTAGTTCTGGTGAGACGTAGTCTGCAGGGCTGCCCACTCTCAGCCCGTATAGCAATCCCCCATGTGGGCGGGGGTTCGATTCCCTGCTCTGGCACCCTCTGTACTCCAATCCCACCTCTGTCTGTAGCCCTCTCTGCTTTCACCAAAATTAATTTTGAAGAATTGTTTTAACCCTTTAAGGTGTAAGATCACAAATGTGTCATTAGAATGTTCTTAACTGAACATTCTAATGCTGATGTAACAATCATTACTTACAATAATTGAAAGCAATTTATAGAGGGTTAATTGTATTGATAATTTTGTTACACAGTGTTGCTAATGCAGGATCAGGCCTGGTGAATGTTTGTTACACAGTGTTGCTAATGCAGGATCAGGCCTGGTGAATGTTTGTTACACAGTGTTGCTAATGCAGGATGTTGCCTGGTGAATATTTGTTACACAGTGTTGCTAATGCAGGATCAGGCCTGGTGAATGTTTGTTACACAGTGTTGCTAATGCAGGATCAGGCCTGGTGAATGTTTGTTACACAGTGTTGCTAATGCAGGATCAGGCCTGGTGAATGTTTGTTACACAGTGTTGCTAATGCAGGATCTTGCCTGGTGAATGTTTGTTACACAGTGTTGCTAATGCAGGATCAGGCCTGGTGAATGTTTGTTACACAGTGTTGCTAATGCAGGATCTTGCCTGGTGAATATTTGTTACACAGTGTTGCTAATGCAGGATCAGGCCTGGTGAATGTTTGTTACACAGTGTTGCTAATGCAGGATCTTGCCTGGTGAATGTTTGTTACACAGTGTTGCTAATGCAGGATCAGGCCTGGTGAATGTTTGTTACACAGTGTTGCTAATGCAGGATCAGGCCTGGTGAATGTTTGTTACACAGTGTTGCTAATGCAGGATCTTGCCTGGTGAATATTTGTTACACGGTGTTGCTAATGCAAGATCTTGCCTGGTCATGCAGGAGAGACAGAGGCTCTCGGGGTATTCAGGTCCAGGTCTCACATTTCTTTTTAATGAAAAATCTTGCCAACAATAAATTCTCTCTGGCTGTGTAATCTCATTTGTGGTCGTTGTTGAAAAAGCTGTATCGCTGAAGGTTAATTCGTGTTGCGAGCCATTCCCCGTGTTAAATTATCAAATAACATCGGTGTTCTGCCAAACGCTTGATGCTGTTCAAGAAATATATATTTAAAGTAACTTGATAAAAGTGCCCAGCTCACTGCTAACTAAGGACAAAGCACGCAGCACTGGGACTGAACAGAACTCTGTGTACAGGTCTGATGCATTATTCTTAATTATAAAAAATTTAAAGAATGCATCCAATGAGGCACAGACACTGGAACACAATCTAAAAACTAAAGGAGAGAGTCACACACTCACTCTCCATATGCCTTGATTTATTAAACACAGACAGGGCGATGGAGGCTCTTTACAGAAACGCTGCTCTTTAATAAATTACGGTGCATGGAGAGTGAGTGTGTGACTCTTTTCTGCAGTTTTCGGATGCATTGTTCTTCTTGACGTACTGCAGTGGTAGTCTCAGTAGTTCAGTCTAACGACGATCATGCTCTCTCCTTATTTGCCCAAACCAGACATTTACAGTTAGAATGTTACCGTTCTTTTTTCTTCTTCTGACATATGTCCACATGTTGTGTGTGATAACTGTAAATAATGTAGCGTCGGTTCATTGTGTTTCTTGGACATTAAGGACCAGAGGCCTTGCAAACAGGCTGCCCGCCGCCCCTGTGCTGTGTGTGCCCATGAGGGGGAGACTCTGGTGGATCTCTGGGGATGTTTTCCAGTCAGCAAACAGGCAGTTAAAGTCTTTTTACCAACAGGATTTCTGTCTCTTAAATGGCAAATCTGCCTCTCTGTCACGTCTAATGGTGCTGATGGGACCTGCAGGCCCTCCAATCAATGGATTCTGTGTCTAATTTAAATGGCTCCGTTAGACTGAACACTTTTACATGATGAGTCCTCTCTTTCTCTCTCTCTCCCTTTCCCTCACTCTCTCTCCCTTTCCCTCTCTCTCTCTCTCTCTCTCTCTCTTTTTCACCACTTCCGTGCCTCGCGGTATAAAGCTACGCCACTGTTCTGCAAATACATCCAATACTGTGTACGATGGAGATGCAGCAGCTATGAGACTGAATGCAGTGGATGTAAGACTGAATGCAGTGGATAGGAGGCTGAATGCAGTGGATAGGAGGTTGAATGCAGTGGATATGAGACTGAATGCAGTGGATATAAGACTGAATGCAGTGGATAGGAGGCTGAATGCAGTGGATAGGAGGCTGAATGCAGTGGATATAAGACTGAATGCAGTGGATAGGAGGCTGAATGCAGTGGATATGAGGCTGAATGCAGTGGATATGAGACTGAATGCAGTGGATGTAAGACTGAATGCAGTGGATAGGAGGCTGAATGCAGTGGATATGAGACTGAATGCAGTGGATATGAGACTGAATGCAGTGGATAGGAGGCTGAATGCAGTGGATATGAAGCTGAATGCAGTGGATATGAGGCTGAATGCAGTGGATAGGAGGCTGAATGCAGTGGATATGAAGCTGAATGCAGTGGATATGAGGCTGAATGCAGTGGATAGGAGGCTGAATGCAGTGGATAGGAGACTGAATGCAGTGGATATAAGACTGAATGCAGTGGATATGAGACTGAATGCAGTGGATAGGAGGCTGAATGCAGTGGATAGGAGGCTGAATGCAGTGGGTATGAGGCTGAATGCAGTGGATAGGAGGCTGAATGCAGTGGATAGGAGGCTGAATGCAGTGGATAGGAGGCTGAATGCAGTGGATATGAGGCTGAATGCAGTGGATAGGAGGCTGAATGCAGTGGATATGAGACTGAATGCAGTGGATAGGAGGCTGAATGCAGTGGATAGGAGGCTGAATGCAGTGGATAGGAGGCTGAATGCAGTGGATAGGAGGCTGAATGCAGTGGATATGAAGCTGAATGCAGTGGATAGGAGGCTGAATGCAGTGGATATGAAGCTGAATGCAGTGGATATGAGACTGAATGCAGTGGATAGGAGGCTGAATGCAGTGGATAGGAGGCTGAATGCAGTGGATATGAAGCTGAATGCAGTGGATATGAGACTGAATGCAGTGGATATAAGACTGAATGCAGTGGATATGAGGCTGAATGCAGTGGATATGAGGAGTGGATAGGAGGCTGAATGCAGTGGATATCAAGCTGAATGCAGTGGATAGGAGGCTGAATGCAGTGGATAGGAGGCTGAATGCAGTGAATAGGAGGCTGAATGCAGTGGATATGAGGCTGAATGCAGTGGATATAAGACTGAATGCAGTGGCTAGGAGGCTGAATGCAGTGGATATGAGACTGAATGCAGTGGATATAAGACTGAATGCAGTGGATATGAGGCTGAATGCAGTGGATAGGAGGCTGAATGCAGTGGATAGGAGGCTGAATGCAGTGGATAGGAGGCTGAATGCAGTGGATATGAAGCTGAATGCAGTGGATATGAGGCTGAATGCAGTGAATAGGAGGCTGAATGCAGTGGATATGAGGCTGAATGCAGTGGATATAAGACTGAATGCAGTGGCTAGGAGGCTGAATGCAGTGGATATGAGACTGAATGCAGTGGATATAAGACTGAATGCAGTGGATATGAGACTGAATGCAGTGGATATAAGACTGAATGCAGTGGATATGAGACTGAATGCAGTGGATATGAGACTGAATGCAGTGGATAGGAGGCTGAATACAGTGGATATGAGGCTGAATGCAGTGGATATGAGGCTGAATGCAGTGGATAGGAGGCTGAATACAGTGGATATGAGGCTGAATGCAGTTGATATAAGGCTGAATGCAGTGGATAGGAGGCTGAATGCAGTGGATATGAAGCTGAATGCAGTTGATAGGAGGCTGAATGCAGTGGATAGGAGGCTGAATGCAGTGGATATGAGGCTGAATGCAGTGGATATGACACTGAATGAGATAGGAGACGGAACACGGTGGATATGATAGTAATACACTTTTAATGTTTTCTCTTTTCATCACCCGCACTCTCAGGCCCTGGAGCGGGGCTTTGTTTCATATGTGTGAGGCAGGAAGCACAGGTTGCTTTAATTATTAAGTGGGAAGAGACGATCTACGGCTCAATCTCTGCAAGCGAGAGACAGCAGCAGTCACTCAATTCACAACTGAATAACGCTCACTTTAATGCGAATCTGGCCGGTTCTTCGGTTTATCTTTCCTCATAAAAGTGTCTCTGGACTTTAGTGTTTTTAATTAGGCAATTTAAATAAATAATTGTTTTCATAAATGGTTTTTACGAGCGATGCGTCCCAGTCTTGTATAGAACTAGGCCTACAAAGAATCGAGGGTTGTGCAATGCTGAGAGGATCTATGAACAGAACGGCATTTCAAAGTGGGAGAAAACAAGAAAAATACCGCTTATTTCGGGTTACAGAAAGCATGACTTGAACATCGATTAAAAAGCTGAAGTTTAAACGCGGCTTCTCTTTTATGCACTGAAACTAAAACATATCGTGAGGACTGTGGCCTCGTGGGAATGCAGGACAGAAAGAGTCTCATTATAGACTGTGCAGCAATGTGCCGTTTGATTACAATAGTGAACTAAACAGCTGAACGTGTCCGACAGTATCTGTACCACCATAACAAGCCACTAGAGGGAGCTGTTGCTGCAGAAACGAATCCGCCCGGCCACCAGGCGCAAACGTCTATTAGGTGTTGTAACTTCGAAAATGAAATGACACAGCATTTGAAATACGGCAGCTGATTGGTTGGTTATCACAGAGGTGATTTTTCACACCCATGGATTAATTGATTGGCTCTCTATATACCAGCTCTCAGGTGTATTCTCCAATGAGGCATAAATTTAAGGAGAAATAGGCTGTAATTAAATAAAGCCTGGCGTTGGAACAGGGAATTTGATCATTTTAACTCGAGACCGCAAAACTAAGGTGCCCCCTCCTGGCCATTTGGCGGAGC
This sequence comes from Synaphobranchus kaupii, assembly GCA_029718625.1. Classification (NCBI taxonomy): domain Eukaryota; kingdom Metazoa; phylum Chordata; class Actinopteri; order Anguilliformes; family Synaphobranchidae; genus Synaphobranchus; species Synaphobranchus kaupii. Next base: position 4,113,150 of record CM056381.1, on the reverse strand, counting down.
TGCATTACCTGTCTGAGTTGGTGCTGTAAACAGTAAACTAAAGAGAGTGTCCATGGGTACATTCGCATACAATTTAACACATTCCCTTCCTTTGCTCTCTTCCCTTGAGTGAGCTATCTTGTGACAAAATTTGTGACGTGCAGCCAGCAAACTTAAAGGGTGTTCTGCAAGGGAGGATAGACGAGAAACAAACAAAAACGGAACTGAACAGGCCCTCACAGGGTTGATTTTTTAAAATGTAGTAGCTCCTGATAAGTCACATGTTGCAAAAATTCCCTTTTTCTACTAGCAAACACAGTACAAATATTGCTAGCAAATATTGGCTCAGTTACTCTACCTGTCAGGGGAGTCTGCATAACTTTGTTCAGAACCCTTAATCTTCAAGGTCTAATTCTGTTTAATGTTCATAATCCTGCTTTGTGAAATGTCAGAAACAGGGTGTAGCTGAAATGGCTTTGACTCTCCCCCTCCCTCCCCCGAAAGGAGCTGAACTCTCTGCAGAAAACACGCCACAACCACTGTAATAGAGACGGATGATGGTAATCAGACCCAACTTTTTGGCAAAAACATGATGGGGGGAAAAAAAAGCTCATTGTGTAATCACAAACAGAGCAGCTCTTTGACTTTAAGCCTGTGGGGAAATTGAGCACTAGAACATCTGACATGCAAAAACACCGTCTTTCACGTCTTTACTGCACATCCATGAAAAGTTTTTGTGCATCTGTAAAAGCTTCCCTCTGACACACCAAACAGCGTAAGTATCTGAGTGGTGAGGGAACACATGTAGTCTTACCTGGTGCTACCGGAACGGGATTCATTTCATCTTATTTCTTTCAATTTTACTTGATTATTTGACTCCAAATTAACGTTTTAACCTTTCCTCTGTGCTAACAGTTGTACATAGAAGGAGGCCTCAAATGAGGGACTATGGCCTCTTTCCGCCCATAGTGTGGCTCTATACGGATCACTATCACTATAGACACGGACGTGCCTCTGGCTTGTCTAGCCTACAGAGGATACAACGTGTATCTTGCGACAGCACTAATGTACGGGTGAGCGACTAGGGGGGTGTAATTCTATGTGTGTGTTAGGACCTCAAAACCGCTAAGTGTGTAGTGGTAAAAGTCAAAGAAGAATGGCAGGTTAAAATAAATGCAATTTATTGTACAATATGTTCAGTAATGACAGCATGCAATGGTGTAAAATGAGAGTGTGATGAAATGGCTATACACGAATGACGTGCAGGAGTCTCCCAGAACCACTACACCTTTCTCCCTATATACCCAAAGATCAAAGGAAACCCCTGATTCATCAATGCAAGATCCAATCACAACTAAAACAGCAGTAATAATGACAATAACCCTTGCTTCCGCCATCTGTACCTTTATCACATGTTAACCATTTGTGACACAGCTGGCTGCTGACTCATGGGTAATTTGCATTACCTACTGTTCACTTTTGAATGGTGTTCCAAGATCTTTATTCAGCACCCACTCTACCACACCATCAATGACACCACCTTGTCTCCCATGACATAGGCTTTCCCACAACACCAAACATGAATACACTGTATGGACAATCTAAGGTTACATAATGCTGTTTCAACTTCAGTAGTTCTGTGAACGCAGTGCAGACGCAGCGGAATAGTTGTAACTGTGCTCTTGGGCAATAGTGTTGTTCCTTATCAGACCTTACTGACTTCCTACCAGCAAGGTAAGCAGTCACTTCACCTTTGGTATTCAGGATAAGGGACACACTTCTGTAAACCACCCTACACATCCTACCGGAAACACAAATTAAATCTAAAATCCTGTCACAAGTTGTCACCTTCCATTTTACATCATTTGGTGTTCAGAGGCTACTTTATTTAAATTTCAGTATTCGGAGATGTTGGGGTTAAACCTAGTTACAAAATGTGGAATAAAATAACGAAGTTGTTTTGTTGATCACTTTCTCAGAATTAGTTTATTCTCCACTGCTCAGTCTTGCTGTTGTTAATTAATATTTAATTTTAAAGCTACGGTTTTATTTTACTTTATTTTTTATGATAAAGGGACAGCTTTATTTCCAACATTTTAATGAGGGACTTCGGACCAAAGAATAATTTCCTGGAGCTTGGCTGTTTCTCAGCCTTAACTGTATTTTAATTAAAGAAAAGCAGTTAAGTTTTTTACTGGCAAAGTTGTCTGTCCTGTTTTTTTCACCCGTAGTTCTAGAACATCCCATTTCCATGCCTGTGATCTGCCAGCTCTCCTCCGCCATCAAAGATTTGCGCCAATTAACATCTACGTTACAATGTTCCGCACACACTTCCTCAGGCAGGGTTGTGGAGATGGGAGTCTCTGATTCCTTTATTCACAGAAATAAAGAGATCAGAGCTTGAATTGATTGTTCTTCCTGATTGACGGGTAACAGCAGCAGCTCCTCTAAGCAAAATGAAGCTGACAGACATGACAGAATTGGCAGAATTTATTAATTCGTAATACCTCGCAGAGGTTTAGTGCTGTAAATCCCTCGCAGCTAGACCAATGAGGGAATAGCCCGGATCGAAGGTTTAAGCGTGATATTTTCCGCTGTTGCTGTGGGAAAAGGTAAGAGTTTTGAAATGTTACTGTTCTTACAACCGGATGAGACTGCTTCTTTAAATTCGCGGGATCAGCTAGTAATTGACCACGGGTCAGAGACAATAGTACCACTTTGCCTCCCGCTCTAAGTTTGGTCTGCAGGCTGACTCCAGCTTATCCAAAAAGGCAGCCTGTGTATATTATATTAACTGTCAGCCACCAACGCTGATACTATACTCGTATATATCTGACTCCAATTAGAATTGACGCTTGATTGCGAGTGGAACTCTGTTCTTTTGAAACTATCTATACCGGGGACGCTAATAGCCCCGGATACGGGGTGCAGACTGACACACTGAAGCGGACTGACAAGCTCAGAGACCCTAGCCACATAGAAACTCAGCGGGTTTCGAATATGTCACCATCACAGGTGCTCAGAGGTTCGGACCATAGAATCTACTAGGTAAAAGAGAAACTCAGAGGGTTTGGAACATGTCACCATCACAGGTGCTCAGAGGTTTTTGACCATAGAATCCACCATATACTAGGAAAAGAGAAACTCAGAGGTTTGGAACATGTCACCATCACAGGTACTCAGAGGTATTGAACATAGAATCTGCCTAGTACTGGCTAAGGCCTAGCAGAACCGTCACATTACCACAAACAAGATTAGTCAGTGTGAAACCCGGTAATAGAGACACAATTCACGGAGACCACGCAAATCAGGTCTAAAAATAGAATAATTTATTAATGACAATAATCACTGGTTAAGACTGTGCGAGCAAATTTGAACACATTCAATACCTATAGCTAAACACAGGATAACATGCTGCTAAGACAAAGAAACATGAACAGGTTCACCAACAAAGTATAACCAAATGATTCCGTACAATGTGACTATGGTACCAGGAGACCTGTTAGGCAGATACTCCTATACGGGTATAACTATAGTGCCACGACAGCACCAGGCGATCTGTTAAGCAGATACATCATAATGGACGAGCTATGGTGCCATTACAGCACCAGGTGATCTGTTAGGCAGATCCACCCTGAATGTCCCTTTGGACTTCCCTTAAATGCAATCCTGGGCAGGCTTTCCACATTCCACAATTCCCTTTGTTTGTCCAAACAAGGTCTGGCCAGGAAGAGGGCTGTAAAATCTAACCACCAAGAGACCCCCCTTCTCCTCCAGGAAAATCAACTACAGTCTACTCCCCCTCCCCGATCTAGTGATAGCAATAAGATACTTTGTACGACGGCGCGTGATCTTATGATTTTACCTGTCATTTATCTAGATACCAGGTGAGGTCCAGGTGATAGCCACTCTGTGATCCAGATACTTATGTGGACAAGCACATCCCTGATAACCTACAATCCCCCTTCCAAACACATTCTTTATTCCTTACATACCCCACATTTCAATTGATATTAATCCCAATCCACCACATTTATCATATTATCCAGTTATTCACATACATACATACATAAGATGCCTTATACATACAGTGTTGCTTCAGTCCAGAATATTTTAACATAGGGTGTGTGTTCACAGGCCTTTTACGGCCTGAGAACAGGCCTCGGTTGCTGACGTCATTAGGACCTCTAATGTCATTCCAGCTGTCGATTACAACTTTGTGCCTTTTGTTGTAGGGCAGTGGAGTTGGGAGTCCTGTGTGACGAGGCAAAGATGTAAGGGGTGGGTAGAACAGGAGATTCTTAGGCCACCTGGTGAATTGTTTTATTGCACCCTCAAGGAAGTCAGGGTTTATGACTGACAATCCCAAGGATCAATAATTTTCAGTCTTACAGTGCTTTAGCGCCGGGTTAGCTTTCCGTCCGGGTTTTCCCTCTCGCCCGGTGATTATCCGGTTCACCTGTCTCAGGTATCTGGCTCTACTTACGCCCGGCTCTTCCTGTTTCCCGAGCTTGAGTATAGGTTTATTCACTCTCGCCCGGTACTAGGTATAGATTTGAACACTGCATTACTTTTTGCTCTTAAGTAATGCAGGAAATCCGGTTAGCTGTAGTTAGTGTCTTATTCTCATTTTCCTTCCTACTCTTTCTTTTCTCTTTTTGTTTGCCTGTTCCTCGCGGAGGAGTACCTTTGGTCGTTCTTTTCTCGCCTCTTCGTTTGGCGTCTTTTCTTTCTCTCCTTTCCAATCGCTTTGCGAGTTTCTCGCCCGCTGCCTCGGGTTATTTTTCCATTCGCCAGGTAGACTTTGCCCTCTTGGTTTGCTCTGTGTCAGTTCAGAGTAGAGGTGCATTCTTTCCTTTTCTACCTATTACTACTCCAGCATGTGAGCGTTCGCCCTATTTTCTATCAGGGTCATTTTCTGTTTCGGCAAAGTTCACCGGGAAGGTCTCCCTTCCTTTTTCTGTTCTCCTCTTCCCCCGTTTTGTGGTCTTTTCCACCCCGGTGGGAGACTTTTAGATACCCCTGTCAGTCGCGTTTGGTCCTCCAGCACTACCTCCCTCACACCACCCTGTTCCAGTCTGCCCTATAGGCCACTCAGCTCTCACTGCTCTCCTGTTCCAGTGTGCCCTATAGGCCACTCAGCTCTCACTGCTCTCCTGTTCCAGTCTGCCCTATAGGCCACTCTACTCTCACTGCTCTCTTGTTCCAGTGTGCCCTATAGGCCACTCAGCTCTCACTGCTCTCCTGTTCCAGTCTGCCCTATAGGCCACTCAGCTCTCACTGCTCTCCTGTTCCAGTCTGCCCTATAGGCCACTCTACTCTCACTGCTCTCCTGTTCCAGCCTGCACTATAGGCCACTCAGCTCTCACTGCTCTCCTGTTCCAGTCTGCCCTATAGGCCACTCAGCTCTCACTGCTCTCCTGTTCCAGTCTGCCCTATAAGCCACTCAGCTCTCACTGCTCTCCTGTTCTAGTGTGCCCTATAGGCCACTCAGCTCTCACTGCTCTCCTGTTCCAGTCTGCCCTATAGGCCACTCTACTCTCACTGCTCTCCTGTTCCAGTGTGCCCTATAGGCCACTCAGCTCTCACTGCTCTCCTGTTCCAGTCTGCCCTATAGGCCACTCAGCTCTCACTGCTCTCCTGTTCCAGTCTGCCCTATAGGCCACTCTACTCTCACTGCTCTCCTGTTCCAGCCTGCCCTATAGGCCACTCAGCTCTCACTGCTCTCCTGTTCCAGTCTGCCCTATAGGCCACTCAGCTCTCACTGCTCTCCTGTTCCAGTCTGCCCTATAAGCCACTCAGCTCTCACTGCTCTCCTGTTCTAGTCTGCCCTATAGGCCACTCAGCTCTCACTGCTCTCCTGTTCCAGTGTGCCCTATAGGCCACTCAGCTCTCACTGCTCTCCTGTTCCAGTCTGCCCTATAGGCCACTCAGCTCTCACTGCTCTCCTGTTCCAGTCTGCCCTATAGGCCACTCTACTCTCACTGCTCTCCTGTTCCAGTGTGCCCTATAGGCCACTCAGCTCTCACTGCTCTCCTGTTCCAGTCTGCCCTATAGGCCACTCAGCTCTCACTGCTCTCCTGTTCTAGTCTGCCCTATAGGCCACTCAGCTCTCACTGCTCTCCTGTTCCAGTCTGCCCTATAGGCCACTCAGCTCTCACTGCTCTCCTGTTCCAGTCTGCCCTATAGGCCACTCAGCTCTCACTGCTCTCCTGTTCCAGTCTGCCCTATAGGCCACTCAGCTCTCACTACTCTCCTGTTCCAGTCTGCCCTATAAGCCACTCAGCTCTCACTGCTCTCCTGTTCTAGTGTGCCCTATAGGCCACTCAGCTCTCACTGCTCTCCTGTTCCAGTGTGCCCTATAGGCCACTCAGCTCTCACTGCTCTCCTGTTCCAGTCTGCCCTATAGGCCACTCAGCTCTCACTGCTCTCCTGTTCCAGTCTGCCCTATAGGCCACTCTACTCTCACTGCTCTCCTGTTCCAGCGTGCCCTATAGGCCACTCAGCTCTCACTGCTCTCCTGTTCCAGTCTGCCCTATAGGCCACTCAGCTCTCACTGCTCTCCTGTTCTAGTCTGCCCTATAGGCCACTCAGCTCTCACTGCTCTCCTGTTCCAGCCTGCCCTATAGGCCACTCAGCTCTCACTGCTCTCCTGTTCCAGTCTGCCCTATAGGCCACTCAGCTCTCACTGCTCTCCTGTTCCAGTCTGTCCTATAGGCCACTCAGCTCTCACTACTGTCCTGTTCCAGTGTGCCCTATAGGCCACTCAGCTCTCACTGCTCTCCTGTTCCAGTCTGCCCTATAGGCCACTCAGCTCTCACTGCTCTCCTGTTCCAGTCTGCCCTATAGGCCACTCAGCTCTCACTGCTCTCCTGTTCCAGTGTGCCCTATAGGCCACTCTACTCTCACTGCTCTCCTGTTCCAGTCTGCCCTATAGGCCACTCAGCTCTCACTGCTCTCCTGTTCCAGTCTGCCCTATAAGCCACTCAGCTCTCACTGCTCTCCTGTTCTAGTCTGCCCTATAGGCCACTCAGCTCTCGCTGCTCTCCTGTTCCAGTCTGCCCTATAGGCCACTCAGCTCTCACTGCTCTCCTGTTCCAGTCTGCCCTATAGGCCACTCAGCTCTCGCTGCTCTCCTGTTCCAGTCTGCCCTATAAGCCACTCAGCTCTCACTGCTCTCCTGTTCCAGTCTGCCCTATAGGCCACTCAGCTCTCACTGCTCTCCTGTTCCAGTCTGCCCTATAAGCCACTCAGCTCTCACTGCTCTCCTGTTCCAGTCTGCCCTATAGGCCACTCAGCTCTCACTGCTCTCCTGTTCCAGTCTGCCCTATAGGCCACTCAGCTCTCACTGCTCTCCTGTTCCAGTCTGCCCTATAGGCCACTCTACTCTCACTGCTCTCCTGTTCCAGTCTGCCCTATAGGCCACTCAGCTCTCACTGCTGTCCTGTTCCAGTCTGCCCTATAGGCCACTCAGCTCTCACTGCTCTCCTGTTCCAGTCTGCCCTATAGGCCACTCACTGCTCTCCTGTTCCAGTCTGCCCTATAGGCCACTCTACTCTCACTGCTCTCCTGTTCCAGTCTGCCCTATAGGCCACTCAGCTCTCACTGCTGTCCTGTTCCAGTCTGCCCTATAGGCCACTCAGCTCTCACTGCTCTCTCTCTATAACTGTGACAGGCCTGCAAATATTTTGAATCTGCTCACAAACTTAACTCGATCAAACATGTTAAATCATACTAAACTATGTTACGAAGGAGACTGATTTCTGCTGTTTGTGTCTGTTGTGGAACGTTGCTAGGGAATCAGTGCTAGGGGTAAACCTTTTTCTCCTCCTGTTTGTGTGTGTGTGTGTGTGTGTGTGTGTCAGTGTGTGTGATTACGGAACACTCCAGTCTCCTTCCTCATCATCGTTTCTCACCTCTGCTCTGGCTCACTGAGACTGCCCTCCCTGTTCTTCCACAATGATAACCCCGCCCCTAAAACACAAAAGATAGGAGGTAAACTAAGCACAGTCTCACTCAGAAATGCCTGCTGGTGATGCAATCACCACAAAACAGTCTAGGCATAGTAGTCTAGGAGCAGTCATGATGAGGTTTCATGTGTTACATATACAGTGAGCACCATAATTCATTGGACAGTGACACATTTTTTGTTATTTTGGTTCTGTACTCTAGCACTTTGAGTTTGAAAGGATACAATGACAATGAGGTTGAAGTGCAGACTGTCAGCATTCATTTGAATTATGAATTATGGTGCTCACTGCATGTGTTGTATATATCTGACACACACACACACTTAGGGCCTGATTTACTAAGACCTTTAGCGGGTGCAAAAACTTTTAGCACACGCAAAACTAATAACACAACCAATGATTGGTGCAAAACAAATATTATGACCAATCATTTGTCATGTTATTGGTTTTGCGTGGGCAAAAAGGGTTTGCACATGCTAAAGGTCTTAGTAAATCAGGCCCTTAATGGCTACTTTACTCAGTCGCCACTTTTTTTCACACAAATATCCTGTTCCTCCAAATAGCAATTCATGTGGCTGCTACTCAATATATAAAGCATGCAGACATGGTCAAGAGGTATAGATGTTGTTTGACTAAATGTTAGAATGGGTAAAATGTGTGATCTTAAGTAACTTTGACCATGGTATGAATGTTGGTGCCACATGCGGTGGTTCCAGCATCTCAGAAACAGCTGCCCTCTTGGGATTGTCATGCACTGCAGCCTCTAGAGTTTACAGAGAATGGTGCGATAACAAAAAAAACGTCCAGCGAGCGGCGGTTCTGTGGGAAAAAAACACCTTGCTAATGAGAGATGTCAGAAGAGAATGGGCAGGTCATTCTAGCTAACACAAAGGCCACAAATGCTCAAATAACAGGTGTTTACAACACTTCAAAAAAGGCATCTCTGATTGCATGACACGTCGAACCTTGAATTCGAAGAGCAGATGTCGTGGCACGCAATGTACCTGTGGACGGTGCTCTTACAGGCTACGCCACCGAGACACCCCTCTGTGGTATGTTTTCATGTTGTATTGTACTTGGTGAGCGGTCTTCTAGCAGGCACATTTCCATATTAACAGTGAATCATGGAATCCATAACAGGCCTTTCTGGTTTAATGTGGTTCATCTTGTCAGAGTTAGCGAGTGCTGCTTGAGACTCAGAAACAGGACGTTCATTGTGTAATTTCAGTGTAATTTGACTGACCTGGTTCCAGCTTCCATGTCTTTTATATGGAAAATAAATGCTAATTGCCGTATGGCTGGATGAGTCAAGCCCCCTCTGTGCTCTGAGCCACCTTGAAAGATATGGTTTCTGGTTTGTTACAAATAAGAAACGTAGGAAGTCCAGTTAGAGTTAGGGTAAAAATTGATTTAGTCTTTTTATTTCCTTTTCTCTCGTTATCCCTTTATACTCCTCTACCTGTTACCTTTTGTTCAGCTCTTTCGCACCTAGAGCTGTAGGTAACAGGTTATTTTTCTATTTCGTTTCTTTCGCCCTTTTTACACGGGCTTTCTTTTGTTTTTCTCTGACCTCCAGTTATACGCTTCTTGTGTGAGAGCGTGAGGTTCTTTAGTTGTTTAATTACTGGCTATTGCCGAGTTTGCCCTCTTTTGGGGTTGTTTTTGTTTTGGCTTACGCCAGGAGGTTTTCATTCCCATTGTTTTCATTTATTTCCTTCCTGCTGCGGAGCTGCCCGCTTTGTGGTGTATATCTTACGATATACACTTTTATATCTCCTTGGTTGTTGCGCTTGGTTCTCCGAACCTTACACTCCCCCCTTACAATGGCGTGTGTACACGAGGGGCGTGCTCAACCTTGCCGATTATCACAGGTTGTTTTTCTGAATAGGACAACCAACCGTAAATGCTGTGTGCTGGCCGTGTCTGTGGTGAAATATCCCCCTGACAACGGCTGTTTGTTTCTAGTTATTTTGCTTCGTGCGTATCACGTTCCGTGTATCACGTTCCAAGTATGAGATGCGTGCATTAGGCCTCCTCCTAATCACGACTTTGCTTAAAATGATATGGCCAGATACAATTTCTGCAGAAATTAAGGCACCTTTGCATGAGCTTGAAGAGACAATTGCAGTGCCCTATACCCGGATTTTATCGTGCAGCCTTATTGTTTCCCATCCAGTTTATCCATTTTCTGGATGGACTAGAATTCTGAAGCTCAACTCGATGACATTATGCTACAGCGGTGTCTCTGTAACGTACCCATGCATTTGGGAACACTGTCTCATGCAGCCTCTCCTCACACAGAAGCGTTCTGTGTGTGCTTAACATTTGTGACTGTTTACTAATCAATTAACGCTGCAGTCAGATGCAACTGCATGGCTTTCTGCAGGTCACCGTGACTGGACTGTGGAGCTGGCCTGGTGTCACGTCATTTGCAAATGCTAAAGGTCTTTCCGCACCAGAGGCATTCAGCCAATGGAGGCTGTGGAAGGGTTACATGCGTGGACCAGGTTGAACTATTCATGTTCATTACTAGGGATAGCTCCTACGCTGTGAGAAAGTTGTGCTTTGTCGGATCTGCTTTGTAGTCGCGTCAATGACCTTCAATATGCACTTATTGTACGTCGCTTTGGATAATAGCGTCTGTCAAATAATTGTAATGTAATGTAATGTAATGAGGGGGCATGTGAGCCGTGTTGTCTGTCACCGGGTGGAGAGTAGGGTTTGATTCCCCATGATTAATGCAACAGTGTGCCGCATTATAAGGTTGCTCTTAAACCTCACGGCTGAGAGAAATACTGCCTCGTGCTATTCTGCCTTCACAAAAGCGTACAGCAGCAATCTTCATTTGCGTTTAGCGTCTTGTACGACCATGTAATGCAGCGATATGACATCCTTCACAGAAGAAGAAAGAAATCCCAGTTCGGCCAATTTGGGGAAAAATTTAATTCTGGAATTCTATTCCCCAACCCCTTAAAAATGGTCAAACCAAACTTTTAAGGCTGAAAGAATAACTTGGGTCCCGTGAAGACCAGCTCTATGTGCTGTCTTAAAGAATGATGATCATGCAGGCTATGGAAAATACAGCCCATTCGGGGATCGCGCAGGAGTCCTGAACACGATACAAAGTCCTTGAGGCTGTCGAGGTTAATGAAGGCACCATGGGTAGTGTAGGCCTCATCCCTTTAAAATGCGCAGGATGAGAAAGGGTTTTTAAGTTTAAGTTCACTTATATGGCTTTCGGCTACAGGTGTATCCTTAACAAAAGGAGAAAGAAGCTGAAAACATGATGGCCACCGAATCCTTCATAATCCGCTTAGCTGGGATGTACATCAGCGCGGAACCTAATCCTGCGATGCACTTTGACCTCCAGTGAAAGTTACAGCACAGCAAGTAGAGGCCGTCTCTCTTTAGTGAGTGAGCACGGTCTGGCGACGCTCTGGTTACCGATGGCGACCCGGCCGGCGAGAAGCTGCGCTGCATACTTGAGGATGTAAATAGAGCCCCTCCGACTACACGTCAGTACATGACCTTAGGGGAAAGGGGAATTTGCTCGGGTTACAAAACTGTGCGCTTGCCTCATTCCACCAAACACATTTCCCACATACTGCACGCTCTAACGCACTGGTCCCTCCCGAACCCTGTTCCTGGAGATCGACTGTCCGGAGTGCTTTTTTTAAAGAATATGCTTTTATTGGAACTGAAATTTAAAAAAACAAAACAATAAAAGATACTGTAGGTTTTCATTTCAACCCTACTTTAAGCACACCTGATTCTAATTAGCAGCTCAACGAGATCTCTAGCTGTTGAATGAGCTGTGCTTTGTGCTGTGTTGGAGTGAAAACCTACTGGACGGTAGATCTCCAGGAACAGGGTTGGGGACCACTGCTCTAACGCCTGGAAATAATCATCTGCACTTAGAGAGGGAATTGTGCTGAAAGAAATCACCTTTTTTCACTGCATAGTGACTAATCCAAACATTAAGGGGTGTAGTGGATGCTTTGTGGGTGTTAGCCTACTGAAATGTGACTCTTAACAACTGTTTCTGAATATAGAAAAACTGTTTGAGTAGGGTAAGATTTCGTTCTGTTTTCTGTGACGGCGCTTGACAGGAACCAGAAACAAGTCAAGTCAAGTCGAGAAAGCCACGTAGCCTTATGCCACGTTATCTTAGTTCTGTTCAGACAACATAGTGTTTGAACACAGCCAGTGCTTCTGCGGGAGCACATACATTCACCCCTGTGGCTATATGCAAATGCACGTTCTGGCTGTACTGAAATTATGTTTTTTTAATCTTTGTCTCAATAAAATAAATGTAATTGAGGATTAGAATGTGTCACTTTCTGGCTTTTGATGGTGTTTAAAGTTTAGCAGTCACTTATCAGTTTCAATTTAATTATTATTATTATTATTATTATACAAAAGTCAGCTTTTGTCAGAACTGCCTGGTAAACCCTGGAAGTACCTGCTTCCTCAGGGTGCCTATCCATGGATTTTTATTCTCAATCTTTAGAACAAACACGTTTAAATTCCTTTATAATATTTCACTGAACAAAACTCTGGTACAAAGGAATATAAATTTCTGGATTAAGCCCACGCCTTAATAATGGCCGGATATCTTTCATCGACACGATTCATCAAGGTGGAATATATACCACACATTCACCTTGGTTCCTCTTCCTCTCCTCGTTTAACCTTTTTAGCTGTTAATTTGGGAGTGGATGTTTAGCTGTTTTTTAGCGACCGAATTCACCGTTACAGCGCGGTCGTGCAGCTGGGGAAAACAACAACTGCGTCTTGCCTTGGGGTGACCCCGTTTCAACGCCCCATGGACTATGAGACAAAAAAACAGCGCGAGCACGAATCAGCAGCGGGGAGGAGGGGCTCTACGGTATTCAGGCACAAAGAGTTTGTGATGATCACGAGAAACTAACTCATTTCTTTCGGTGTTAAGTGGTTTCTAGGAAAATGTGTATTTGCTTTCCACAGGTCTAAGATTTTCCTCCGTCTTTACGAAGGTCTACCTAATCAGAGCTGCCAAAAAGTTTATATAAAACATATGTTGACACTAAAACAACATAACATATAGCCTAAGTTATGTTATATGTAACTTATGTTATATAAGGCTATATAACCTTAATACAGAGTCCAGAATCCATTGCCCCTTTTCTCACTAAAAAATGACAAATCAATCGAATCATAGCCTATTTGACATAGAACTTCTGACAGACAAAAAACTAAACTTCACAGATTATTGTTGCAGAAAATACATGAACAACTCTTATATAATATTGTCAACAAATTGTATGTTTTATGGGGGGGGGTCCCACTTCAGACCGAGGCTACAAATTTCAGCAATAATTTTAGAAGATGAACGTGGTGCTGATCGAAGATCACAGAAATAGTGCACATTGTTATGCGCATGCTTAAGGCCCAAAGCTGCAGACGGAAATAGGCGTGAGTTGCGGATCCGCAAGGAGTGTAAGATCTTGAACCTGGAATGTGGATGAATATGTTGCGGTGTTGGGTGGAGGCATGTCAACGCTATAAACCTTCTTAACAACAAATTCGGATTTCCCCTCAGAAGAGCAGGTAAATCACTTAACATTATAGTCTTTACAAACCATAACCGTTTCTGGCGGAAAGGGTTCTCTTGTGTTACATTGTAATGGCTAAATTGGCGGCTCTGTTTTATGTTTACAGTTAGCCGGCTAGCTCGCTATTGTCCGATCCGGCTTAGGGCGGTTTGAACCTGCCAGTCGGTTGCGAAAGTAAAAGCAGTTGCGAAAGGTAAGTTAAGCATCAGCTACAGGGATTCTGTGAAACAGTGGTTTAGCAAGCTAGCTTTTTGGCACTAGTGGGAAGCAAGCAGATGTACTTCCCCGAACTGATATGCATCACTAACGCTAACGTAGCTAACGTTAATGAATAAAAGCTGTGAAACCCATCGTGTGCTGAACGGGCTGAACCCGTTTAGCTACTACTGAGCCGACGGTACGCTGCTGCATTGCAGATGATCAAGATTTCGGACCAGCGCTCACTAGATTGACAGAACTTAACATATAAATAACTGAACACGTCATTTATTATACCCTTTAGTAGCTACAGCAAATACAAGCTGTATATAGCTAGGCTCAGTTACCGTTATCTAGCTAGCTAATATCCACAGGTTCTCTCTGGCGCGGCGGTGCTGCTATCTTGCACAGTGATTTGTAAACTTGTAAAAGATCGTTATCTGTAGATTATAGTTGGGTAGTTTGCTGTGTGTATTTCACGTTAGTTACATCAGCGAAAAATTATAAGGTTGATCTAAGGTAGAGCTAACTAGCAGTTTTCTAATCTATATAACGTTACTCCAAGTCTGTAGTTAACTAAGTACGGTCAGTTATACATTTTGTTGATGTTTGTTTCAGGTTGGCCGGTGTATGGCGTCTGGCCGGACAGGGAGCTGCTAGCCATGGATTTCATCCAAGTCACCCTGTCAGTGAGCGGATCAACGTCCCTCGGTAAGGACTAAAAACAACCATTTATGATCTATTGGACCCACTGACTAATTTGCCACCGAGTCAGATTGTTTATTATTGCTCGCCTTTTTATGAACACAAGTTTGCGTGTTGTCAGAAAAGACGCACATATCCGGTAAAATGAATCCTAAAAAAGCAAATGTGGCCGCTCATGTGTAAGACCCTTCCCTCTCCCAGGTGAGCAGATCGGGGTTGTAGGAAGCTGTGAGTCCCTGGGCAGCTGGTGTTCGCAGAGAGCGGTGATTCTTCAACCTGAGGAGGATGAAGGGTAAATATATTTATCCATGACCCCCAGCACTATTGTTCAAGTTGGCTTGGTTTCAATATTTCTGACAATAACAGCACGTCCCCCCCCCCCCCCCCCTTACAGAACTTTGTGGAAACGGACCATCTATGTGCCAAAGGGCGTTGAATGTAAATACCGCTATTTCAAAGGATTCTTTCTGGAATCAAAGGTGAGACTGTTGTTGTTGTTTATTTTTTTAATCAGGCAGATCTTTACCACTTTGAAAATATCTGTAGGTTTTTCATGCCTTTTTATATGCATAGTTTTTTTTTTTGTGTAAATTTTTGCTTACATGCACATTCATGTTATGATGTAATTTGTTGTAATTGTGGCGTAAAGATAGATGTTATCTGAACCCCAGGTAATGCAGGCGGATTGGCAGATGGACTGCCACAAAGGGAGGCATGTTTTGAAGATCACTGATAAATATGGAATACTTCTCCATAGCTAATGGTGATCATTTCAGCAGTGCATGCATTGGCACAGTGATTCTTAAATGTGACTGAGCAGTTTAGGTTTCATGTGTAAATGTTTCAGGTTTGATATATTGAAGTTACAGTAAGAGAGTGAGTTATCTGTGGCTGCATGCGAGAGGGAGTGTGTGTGTGTGAGAGACATTTTGCTGCATGAGAGAGAGGGCGTGTGTGTGTGTGCGTGTGCGCGTGCGTGCGTGTGTGCGTGTGCGTGTGTGTGTGTGAGAGACGGAGGGAGAGAGTGAGAGAGTGTGTGTGCGTGTGTGCGTGTGTGTGTGTGTGTGTGTGTGTGTGTGTGTGTGTGTGTGTGTGAGAGAGAGAGAGAGATCTTTGGCTGCAGGTTCTGTCACACGCCCATTGGCTGCACTCTGGAGAATTTGGAACTTGTGAAGTTCGTAAAACTCTCTTCAGTCTGGCAGAGTGGCAGTTTGCCTCGTTGCAACGTGGCCTCCATAAAATTTGTGAAGGTATACCTGGAGGTATCACCACCCTCCTCATAATTTTAGTCATAAATTTTAATGTTGTTGTCGATGTTTGATATTCTGTCCTATGAGCTGAAGATGCAAGCTTCTGAAAAAAACACTTTCTTGAAGGATTTAGCTTTAGTGCTATAGAAGATTGCCCCAGTACCTTTTCCTCTTTGAACTGTTCTACTGTGGGGCTGCTCGGTGGCTCACCCTGTAAGGCACTGTTCTAGTGCATGGATGGGCCCCACGGTCTGGCGTCCAATAGGATCGTGCCAGCGCCGCCTGGCCGGCAGCCCCCATGGAACAACGCACGGTTGACTCTCCTGTCCCCCAGGGATGGGTGAGTTTCAACCAGTCGGAATGACAGTATCTCATCGGGCACAATCGACCCCCCGCTGGCCATTTCAGCGCCCCACGTGTCCACCTGTTGAGCTGCACATGGTGTGTGTTTCTCCCGCTCATGTCTATGTGAGCCTGACTTGTGAACTGCGCGGTTTGATAAGAGACAGTGGCTGATATCACATGCTTCAGAATTCAAACCAGTAAGTTCTGATAAAAAGATTTTTGCGCTTTCCAATTTAGGGAGAAAAAATATATAATTGGGCATTCCAAATTGGGGTGAAAAGGGGTGGGGTGCAGGGTGCGGGGGGGGGGGGGGGGGGGGGGGCGGCAATACTTTAAAAAATAAAATTTAATTAAATTAAATAAATTATTCTACAGATAATTGTTAGATTTGTTCTAAAGACGACAATTGAGTTCATTTCCCTTTCACTAATGAATCCACTTTTCAGATTTCAACCAATTGTGGCTGGCTGGCTGGAAGATTGGTGAATATTTTCAGGTCAAATGCTTTGTTGGAGAACTGTGCTTTTGAATTGAAAAACCCCTCGACAATCACTGACACGAAAAGTGATACATTTACAGATATCATATATAAAATCTTTAACACTTAACGTTGAAATTACAGAATGCAGGTGACCCGTGTCAAGTCATAGTCAATAAGTGGGAGACTCACCAGCATCCGAGAGCGTTGAACTCAGGTATATAACGCAGAAACGGCACGATTTGGGTTTCAGTGCACACATATTACAGATAACAGCTCCTAGGCCACACCCACAGTGCCTCCCCAACCGAGTTTACTGGTTAGGTTGCTTAGCGATTGGGCAGGGGGGTGGAGTTTGGCTGTCTTGCCTTCATCTTCAACATGTGTACTAATTTTGGGGCATTTTGCATTGCTGATGCTGGTGGTGGTGGTTCTCATGGCAAATTAAATATGAAATATGAAGTGCAGCTTCATGTCTGTGACTCTGGCTCATTAAGAAACATTTAACAGCCTGTATCATATGGCATTTGCTATGAAGCTTTCTCTAGATGCAAAACGTTGTAATAATAGATATAGAACAATAGATGTGACCTATGTATAGTTCAGTGGCACAATTTTTGAGACCATACCCAGGTAAGTTGGTGGCCTGTTTTATATCTATGAGCCAGTCATCAGCTATCTGGCTTCTGAGACCCGATTATGACATCACAGTGGGTTAGAAAGTACATGACATTTATGCCATAGGTTCCTATTATAGCTGTACCCAGGTAAGAAGCCATTTCAGAATTCCAAATGACTATTACATTA
This sequence comes from Synaphobranchus kaupii, assembly GCA_029718625.1. Classification (NCBI taxonomy): domain Eukaryota; kingdom Metazoa; phylum Chordata; class Actinopteri; order Anguilliformes; family Synaphobranchidae; genus Synaphobranchus; species Synaphobranchus kaupii. The sequence goes on along the minus strand of CM056381.1, from coordinate 4,095,824 downwards.
CATGATATGTCCCATCTATTGTTCTCTATCTATGAATTGAATCCCCATTTGCCAATATGCGTAGTTTTAAAGTCCAGATCTGATACAGTGCTGGACACTGTTGACTGCAGGTAAATGAGGAATCGGTGGGCTGAATAGTCTGCTCTCATCATTATATATTCTTATGTTCTTGGGATTTTAATATAAAGTATCATTGGTAGTGTAGCTGCAGTAAGATGTTCCTAGGGACTGGTGTCACTTTTTCTCAGCGGTCGCGAGCTAAATGATGTCCCTCCCAAAGGGACTGAGGTGGCGACTGGGAAAAATGGCTCAATTGCTTTCAGAGAATTCGAAGACCTTTTTTTCCATGAAGTCAACTAGAGGTGCCAACTCTTAGCACGTGGCTAGCAGAACTGAAACCTCCATCATCAGCTGACGCAGTGGCAAAACCTGATACGAGAGTGGAGAATCTGGGCGCTCGGGCCAGCGCAGAGGGGTGTAGCCATGTTGTATCGTGTTTATGGGGAGGCACTGTTTTGGATAAGGAGCTCAAGGCAAAATGGTGCAGCGCTATTTGTCTTGTGTTTGATTGCTGATAAAATAATCACCTATTGAGACTTTCGGTTAGTGAATTTGAGCTCATAGAGAAGGTTAGGCCTACACACGGCGCGTTGCCACGACTGGCTCACGCTGCGCTGATGTCATTTGTTTACACGGCACACGCCTTTTGCCGGTGCGTATGGCACACGCCTTTGCCAGCTCACGCGGGTCACAACGTTAAACATGATATGCTTTCACACGGCTGATAGTGACCTGAAGTTACTCCGAAAAGGCCTTGCACTTTCCAGTGCTGCAGTTACTGTACCACAGATGGGCCTTTTCAGGAACCAAACACACACACACACACATACATGCACGCACGCGCACACACACACATATACAAAGGCTCGCACACACACAAACACACCCATGAAAACACAACTCATGAGTGTGTAGTTTTTGTTAAGGAGCACCATGCTGTGCTGAGTATTTAAAAATATATATATATAAATTAGTCACAGCCATTAATGAGGGAATGTTATAAAGGGCTTAATTCAGAGAATTATTTATTATTTGTTTTTCAATTTATAAATTTCATTTTGTATATGATTATTATTTTTTTATTGCTGTGTTGATGTATTGCTTCCATTTGCTTACTGTTTTATGGGAAATGATATTTCACTAGCTAGGACAGCCTTGCTTCATAACCCACAAGTCTTTGAATCAGGGGTAGTTTCTCAGTGCACATAGAGCGTGACAGATCTAATATAAGATATTAAAAACAACGTTTGTTCAATGGAACCCGCAGAGTAGCATTTATCTGAGTAAATGGTTTACAGAAGCAACCAAGTACAGAGCAGTTCCATTCCTATTTCAGTTGAGTTCACTTAGCTCCATAAAATGGTTCGAGATGTAAAAATCTGTCAGTCAGATTACGGGGTCTGATATGAACATGCGGGCGTTGGATCACCCCGTTGTGTTTTTTGGGAAAGCTGAACTTAAATGGGAATTGAATTGCGCTGCACGTGATGAGTAATCGTATAACGCTGAACTGACTTCCGTCTCACTCTTTAAATGCTTGTTTTGCGTTTCAGAATCAGACCTGGTTATTGACGATGGACAGTTTGGCTTTTACAGTAAGTGATATACGCAGTCTCTGTAAACTTTTTCCTAGATGTCGACTGTAAAAATGATAACCGAACGCATTCAGTATTGTCATTATGTGTTTTTTTGTTTGTTTTTTTTTGTACGGGACATTTGATGTGGATTGCAGATGATGTTGTTATTAGGATTGTTAACAATGTTGATATTTATTTAACGCAGATGATGTGGAGTGTGTGGACTCGGGCTGGCTGACGTGGCAGACAGAGATCCGGCTGAGGCTGCACTTCTCAGAAAAGTCTCCGGTTTCCATCACCAAAAAGAAATTCAAGAAGTCCCGATTCAGGTACCCACCCGGGGATGGCGGAGTTCTGAGTGAGAAAGTACTGAAGTCCCAGGGTGCTTTGAGTGCACATCATGTGACCTTCTCATGGGTGCGTGGGGGGGGGGATTTAATTTGTTTTGCATTTTTTATTTTTGTTTTGAATGTCCCCGGGTGCAGATTGAAGCTGAATCTGGAGGGTTTTGAGGAAGAGGGAGATGAGGAAGAGCAGAGCCCTTCCTCCTTGAACAGAATGGCGAGCACGCTTGAGATGAGCATGATCAGCGACGGCGGCTACAAGTCGCGGCACTCCCAGCCCGAGCACGGCTACGCCCTGGAGCCCTCGCTGTGGACGGAGTACAGCATCCACACCATGGACCCCGACAACCTGGAGCTCACCTTCGAGTTCTTCGAGGTGAGTCACCTGACCGCGCTCTTCCCCTAGCGTATGATGTCACTGCGTTTCAGGGCCTTGGTGTGCGTTTCACCGGGCGGGGCTTGGTGCTCCGTTATGTTGCCCAATGAGCTGACTGAAGGGGTTGTGTTTAATGGAGGCGGGGCTTGGGTGTGTTTAATGGAGGTTGGCTTGGGGGCTCCGTTATGTTGCCCAATGAGCTGACTGAAGGGGTGTGTTTAATTGAGGCAGGGCTTGGGGTTGTGTTTAATGGAGGCGGGGCTTGGGGGCATGTTTAATGGAGGTGGGCTTGGGGGCATGTTTAATGGAGGCGGGCCTTGGGAGTAGGGCTGGGCGATAAAACGATGGCGATAATTTTCACGATAAAATTTGCTGAACTAGACTTGCACGTTGCTGATGTGCCACCCACTCAAAACAACGCTACTCAGGGTGACCACATGTGTTTAGCTGACATAGGAATGAGTCACCGGCGAAAGCAACCGAAAATGGTAGTTAGTAGGCCTTGGTTGACGTTTACTTGTTCAACGTTATACAGAAATTATTTATATATCAGATCAACGTTAGATGTCCAATATATTGCTTTAACCAATAAGCATCAACATTAGGCGCATCTACCTTGCAAACCGTCAGTACCCTACGGCTGAAAGTTATATTTCTGCTAGTTTGTTGTGCTCTTCGTAGTAACGGAATCATGACGGTAATAACGTTAACTTCGCTAACGCTAGCTATCATAGCTGCCTCTACCTGTTGCAGACAGCCCTTCTGAAGCCAGAAAAAAGTCTCAGTAACTTTTCTTACTGTTCATGTATGCTTACTGTTCATAGTAAATAACAAAGAAACCGGGTTTCTTCAGGGTTCAGTCATAAGCGTAATAATCTTCAAACTTTAAATGGAGCATTGTTAAGTGTATATTGTGATAATTATCGATATCGGGAAATATCAAAAATATTATCGTGATACACTTTTTTGCCATATCGCCCAGCCCTACTTGGGCGTGTGTTTAATGGAGGTGGGGCTTGCTGGAGGTGGAGCTTGGGCGTGTGTTTAATGGAGGTGGGCGTGGTCTGGTCCTGCAGGAGGACCTGAGTGACAGGGTGATTGAGGGGGAGGTTCACCCTGGGCCCGTGGGCACCGCCTGCCTGCTGTCTTCCTCCTTCCTGGAGAGCGGGAAGAACACAGGCTTGGCCACACTGCCAATCATGAGCCAAAACTCCCGGCAGACCATCGGCAAAGTGCGAGGTGAGCTACTCTAGCGCCGTCCCACAACTCTTACACACGGCGCTGTCGTGGTTACTGTAGCACCACAGTAACTCACAACTCTCGTTACCTGTGTAAGGTGTGTGTGGCTGTACCTGTGTAAGATGTGTTTGGCTGTACCTGTGTGGCTGGACCTGTGTAAGGTGAGTAGCTGTACCTGTGTAAGGTGCGTAGTTGTACCTGTGTAAGATGTGTTTGGCTGTACCTGTGTGGCTGGACCTGTGTAAGGTGTGTAGCTGGACCTGTGTAAGGTGTGTGGCTGGACCTGTGTAAGGTGCGTAGTTGTACCTGTGTAAGGTGTGTGTGGCTGTACCTGTTGTTAGGAACCAGCTTCTTTCAATAATCCAAGTCAGGACAATGCAGGGACTCATCACAACAAACACTTTACTAGAGTATAAGTAAAAGTTTATTGCAAATCACACCGGCCAGCGGGAAGATCACCAAGACACAGCACAAATTGCGGTCCAGCAACCTTCGACGCAAATGTTTACATTATCTGTGAGAGCATATCTTCCAAATGTTCCCAAATAATATGCTTTTGTTTGTCACCAACCCACGTCATTAGTCATGCCCGATAACTTATGGCACCTAGATGTGCTGTCAGGGAGGGCAGAAGCCTGTCCAAAGATCAGCCCTCACCTGCTACACCAATCATTGATCAACACACACACATGCATAATTACTCACAGGACAAAACTCAGAACCCATCACTGTGTAAGGTGTGTGTGTGGCTGTACCTATGTAAGGTGTATAACTGTACGTGTGTAAGGTGTGTAGCTGTAACTGTGTAAGGTGTGTAACAGGTGCGCTGGTGTGTTTCAGTGGATTACCTGGTCATTCGGCCCATTAAAGGCCTGATGTGTGACATGCGGTCCTGCTTCACTAAGTACTGGAGGAAGAGGAGTGCTCTGGATGTGGGCCACAGAGGAGCCGGCAGCTCACGCCACGCTGCCAAGTGAGTCACACCTGTTCCATACTTGCTCTGACTCACACCTGCCCTGACTCTCACCTGCCCTGACTCTCACCTGCCCTGACTCTCACCTGCCCTGACTCTCACCTGCCCTGACTCTCACCTGCTCTGACTCACACCTGCTCTGACTCTCACCTGCTCTGACTCTCACCTGCTCTGACTCTCACCTGCCCTGACTCTCACCTGCCCTGACTCATACCTGCCCTGACTCACACCTGCTCTAACTCATACCTGTCCTGACTCTCACCTGCTCTGACTCACACCTGTCCTGACTCTCACCTGCTCTGAGTCTCACCTGCCTTGAATGTGCTTTAACCGCCCACTTTGTTAGTCACTTTTCCCAAAAGCCAGCCTAAGCTGTAATTGTAGTTTGACAGGTATGAAATGAGTAGCATTAAAATTTTATGTGAGAAAGTTCAGTGTTAATATGAGAAAGCAGAGGTGTCTATTACCAGACGCGGTGTTGGGTTTCTGTACGGTGAAAGTGTGCTTCTCTCTCTCTCTCAGACACACCAAAGTCAGGGAGAACACAGTCGCCTCGTTTAAGAGTGCTGCCAGTCATGTGAGTGACCACTGCCTCACCAGTCTCTCTGCATGTATGCATGTGTCTCTGTTTGTATGTCGGGGACAACGTACAGCCGTCCTGCACAACTTCCTTCCTGGAGGGCCACTGTGCTGCTTTTTGGTCCTACAAATTATTCTGGCTTCATTTTTTATGTTTTTTATTTTAAATGGCTGTTTGCGCCATTGCAATTCACTCCAATATGGGACTGCAGTAAAAAAAAAAAAATAAAATATGTCCACCAGAGATACTGTGCAGCCTGCAGCTCCTGACTTGACTCAAAATTGCGAAACAAATAAAAAGTTTGGGCTGAAAAGCAGAAGTTCCGGAACCTATCAGCCCTCGTTACGTACGGTCTTCATCGTGAATAGAAATGTTTGTGTTGCACCAGACTCAGCCAGTTAGTTTCACTTCCCTGAATAACCCAATGGACAAATAACTCAAACTCATCATGACTAGACATTGAACAACTCATCATGGCATAGACATTCAAGCAATGCCTATAGCAAACATCCCCCTTTATTGACAACTCCATCAATAAACATAGCTGTTTCAAATCTACCAATACAACCCTGGTGGAAAGCTAATGTTATCCTTCAACGTAACTTCTCGCCACTTCACGAACCCCAGTCTGGAATAACCCTGTGTTCACCATTAAGGAAACCCCTTTTTTCTTCTCAAAATGGAAAGGGTGAGGAGTAACCAGCCTGGCACACCTGTTCAGTGACGGTTTGCTCATTACCTTCAACCTCCTTCAAGATAAATTCAATATCCCGGACCACTGCTATTTTCAATATATCCAAGAAGAAGATCAATACAAATAGCTTTTACAGTCAACCCCTTCCCCAATACCAAAAACGTATCCTTCTCAAACCAACAAAAATATCTCTCATATACACGATTCTTCTCTCACACAACAATTCTGTTTAATTTCCTATAGATAAATGGGCCTCTGACCTTCAAATACAACACTCAAACATAGACTGGGAAACCATATGCAATAACACTTTCTCCATGGCAGGCAGCTCCCAAGACACAGTTAATACAATATAAAATCCTATATAGAACACATATTACTACTCACAAACTTCACCTTATGGGAAATAATATATAAAAAATAATATGTGCTCTCACTGCCCAAACTCAACTGACTATCTTTTTCCTACATTCTGGCTCTGCTCATGCATTCAGCCATTCTGACTGCTCATATATTCAGCCATTCTGGCCCTGCTCATACATTCAGCCATTTTGGCTCTGCTCATATATTCAGCCATTTTGGCTCTGCTCATATGTTCAGCCATTTTGACTCTGTTCATGCATTCAGCCATTCTGGTCGGAGGTCATGAGCAAACTGTCTGCGATTCTCAACCTCAGCATCTCACCCTCTCTGTCCATCTGTTTGTTTACTAGGTGATCTATCCTCAAGCTGGATTCCTACACACCTTAATCCATTCATATTATCACCCATAACTATTGCTAAAAAGGTTATTCTCCTCAACTGGAAAAGTAACACAAAACTCTCCACAAATCATTGGCTGAACCTACTAACAGAATGCTCAACATTAGAAAAGCTGTCTACACTGTTTAAAAATTACACCAAATCACTTGAAAAGTCTTGGTCCCCTTTTTTGTAGTTAATCAATAGCTGATTCTTCCCACCTCTTCTACCAGCAATAAAAGCAATTATTAACCTCTCAGAATGATATTTTAACACAGCGATCCATATAGTACATCCATATGTGCAAGATCCCCATTGTCTTGTTTTGGTTACTGTTGTATATCCACACTGTTTGCCTATGTTGTTCCATAATGCTGAATATGTTTTGTGTCTGTTATTCTAAACGTCTGAAATAAAAATTAATAGATAAATGGCACTCGCCAGGGCCCCAATGCAGGCACTGCGGGTGAAGCAGACAGTATTTGGCTTCACATCTTTACGGGGTTCATGGTATGCTTTCAAACATTAAACTTTCACTATCCAAAAAGAATGCAGACACATTGTTGAAATTCACGTCCGAATCCAGCCGGTATTTCTTCATGCCGTCCGTGGCTGAGTAGTGCCTTTCAGCAGCGGCGAGGTCGATCACGTCAGTGGAGACTATTGCACCGTGCAAAAGATACGCGTTCACATCATCTGTTGACTCATCTGTGACCGCAATCACTGTCAGCTGATTTAACCAAGTTCCTTTGTACTTTCCGTTTGTATGTCAGCACACACTTCCTGTGCGTGTTGTTGTTCAGGGTAGATTGTCCCATCGCTGCTTACATGGTTGCTGATAAATGCACATCAGTTGGAGTTAAACTAGTTTTTCTAGTGGAATGTTGGCACTAAATGCGTTGGTTAACTTGTGGATGAAACACTATCCACAACTCCGCATTATTGTGGTCTGCTGACAAATGATTCCCACTTGTTTGCTCTGTAGTTGTTTTTTTAATACATTTCAGACCAACTGTGCAGGAAAAATCCCAGGGATGGAAGAATTGTCTTCAGGAATGCCGATATTAAAAAAAATATATATATAAAAAAATTTAAAAAATGTTTCCACTTTGAATACATTCAAGTTAGCCGTGTGATTGTGAGCACGGCACAGTTACTGTAGGATATATGTTTGCTTCCTGCTGCATTACCGTGATGTGTTATTATGTCCTGTAGGGGGCAGCGTACGTGGAGTTTGATGTCCACCTGTCCAAGGACTTTATTCCAATTGTGTATCACGACCTTACCTGCTGTATCTCAACCAAAAAGGTAACATTTAAAAGTGGCTAAATTTTTTTTTTTTTTTACTTTATAAAATCACCTATAAAGCATCTTTAGCCATATCTGTAATGCACTTTGTCTTTAAATTTGAAGAACAATATATAACCAACTTATATTTGTTTTTTTTCCGTAAATTTACGTCACTGACATTTTTTGGTGTAAGAAGCAAAAAAAGCAATAAAGTGTGCGTGCTGAACACAAATGGGGTTTGAAATTGCTGAGAGGAAAACAAATCTAAAAACTAAATGTGCTTCTGTGTTCTTCTCCCCAGAAAAATGATAAACATTCTCTGGAGTTATTTGAAGTTCCTGTGAAAGATCTTACATTTGACCAGCTACAGCTTCTAAAGGTAGGAACCCATTAAAATGCCTGTGATATGTATTATGTAAAAGCTTTCTCTTACCCCCGCACCTTGTTCTTATAACAGACCCATTATCCCATTTAAGGTGCAAGATCACAAATATGTGATAAGAATGTTCATAACTGAGCATTCTAATGCTGATGTAATCACTACTGGTAACTGAAAGCAGTGGAGAACACGGAATTTTGAAAAGAACATTCCAGAAACCTCTGTTTGGTTTAATTATCCTTTGCTCACCTTGTCGTTTCTGCTCTCTGCAGAGGCGGCCATATTACTGTTCTCCTGCCTCTGCCGGTTCTTTAAGTTCTGCCGGTCTCTTAAGAGCCTCTCTCAGGCGCATTGGCTGTGTCTTTATTGCACCGTGGTACGCCTGCATTTTCCAGCTCTCGGGGAACAAAACCTTTGCACACCTGACGTAAGTGTCTGTCACAGGCGTGTAAGAGACTGTAAAAACCAAAGTCGAATGTGATGAAGCATTTATTAAAGTGCAGCGGTTCGGTCACACGGACATCTATAACAGACCTTTAGACTGTTCACGGCTGATGAAGGTTTATGTGATATTTTAGCATGCTAATAAATGCTCATTTGCAGCTGTCAGTCTGCAGTAGTCCCTTCCCCCATCTCACGTATTACCACTCCCAAGTAAACAAGCCAAGCAGAAACCTTTGAACCGTGACATATTTATTACCTGCTGCTAGCTCGGGGTAGGTGGGGGGGCGGGGGGGGGTGGGGTCCAAACACACCTGTGCAGGACAGGTTGGCAGACTCCGCCCTTTTGCGCTGGTTCGTTAAGAAGATGAGATCATTCTGATGAAATGTGTAAACGTTTGTCTGTTGCACACTTCAAAGGTTCAGTTCTTTTTCATCTTTTATTAGCTTTTCCAGCTCATTAATGCTCTCCCACTTTGATTCTATAACTCAAAATACATTACAGATTGGTCTGGCAAATTAGTGAAATTTCAGTTAAACAGAATACACAAACACACACAAACACACACACACACACACACACACACACACACACACACACACACACACACACACACACACACACACACAAAACCCTTCTCATTGTGGATGCAGGGTGACAGCAAGCAGTAGGTAAGGCAAAGCCATAAGGATGCCGAATAGACTTTGTTTAACAAGCAGCGACGGTATTAAATACACATATGTATTAAAATGATGAACTCTTCCCTGTTATAATGTGTGCATGCCGTTAGGCTGCTGTGGGGTAGAGAGCCGGGCACACTGACCCACCCGGCGGTGTTCAAACCTTCCAGAGGTTTCCGTCCTCCTTGGTGATGCTTATATGTGCTTTCTGTTTGTGTTCTAACAGCTGGTCCACGCCACTGCTGTCAAGGTGAATGACCAAGGTACTCATCAGCTTGCCCTTTAATCGTAATCATATTCCTCTTCACAGCCATAATCATAATAATCCACACACACACAAAAAGACTGTCAGCTAACCTGGCCTGCTGTGTTCTGTACAACTGATCTCATGCTTCCTTTGTCACTGAATCTCCTTGTTTTTGTGGATTTTTACAGTATTTTACATGATAGCAGCCCAACATACTTGGGCCCAGTTTTTATATTTTTTATCAATGAAAAATTTTGGTCTGAGATTGCTTAGGTTTGCATGAGATATCTGTAAGGATGGTCAAATCTCACTGTTTATCAGGCCTTTCACAGAATCCACAGTGAAATCCCTTCCAAAATTTATTTTTTTCCCTCTTGTACGACATTATGAATATGGCAGTAATTGAGAATGTTACGCAAGGTTGTAAAAATGAACAGGGAAGGCTGGCTTGCTGAAATGCCATGCTTGGTAAGTTGAAGCTACAGAATGCTGATGGGTGATTTGGTTAAAATAAAATGTCTGTTTTTCCCAGATCTCCAGGATGAAGAGGAGTACATTGCGGAGCACCAACCCTTTCCTTCGCTTCCCCAGGTAACCACCTGCTGCCACCTCCACCTTTTAATTACATTCTACACCTTATCAGAAATGGAGCACGCAGAGGCCAAGTCATTATGATTTGTAGGGTTTTAAAAAATATATATTTTAATCGGTCTATTTTACAGATTTTCCAAGCTGTCCCAGAACACGTGGGATTCAACATAGAACTGAAGTGGATCACGCAGCTGAAGGTACACAAAGCCTTAATCTGATCACACAAAGCAATGACATCGTTGAACGGTGATTGGTGTAATCCGGTTGATTGTATGACACTGCTGAACGGTGATTGGTGTAATCCTGTTGATTGTATGACACTGCTGAACGGTGATTGGTGTAATCCTGTTGATTGTATGACACTGCTGAACGGTGATTGGTGTAATCCGGTTGATTGTATGACACTGCTGAACGGTGATTGGTGTAATCCGGTTGATTGTATGACACTGCTGAACGGTGATTGGTGTAATCCTGTTGATTGTATGACACTGCTGAACGGTGATTGGTGTAATCCGGTTGATTGTATGACACTGCTGAACGGTGATTGGTGTAATCCGGTTGATTGTATGACACTGCTGAACGGTGATTGGTGTAATCCGGTTGATTGTATGACACTGCTGAACGGTGATTGGTGTAATCCTGTTGATTGTATGACACTGCTGAACGGTGATTGGTTGTTTTTAACAGGATGGGTCTTGGGATGGGAACCTGTCCTCTTACTTCGATATGAACCTGTTCCTGGACATCATTCTGAAATGTGTTCACCAGCACGCCGGCAAGCGAAGGATAGTCTTCTCCTGTTTCGACCCCGATGTTTGCTCAATGTAGGTGATACTGGCAGAACTTGTGTATGTACATATAGTCTGTGTCGTCTACTATATTACCATGGCATAAATATTCATAAATGTGTAGTGTATCAGGCTCCCACATGTCGGTAGGTAGGTTACAGGTAAGACTACAGGTGTCTGTCCTGGTTCTCTTGTTTTGGGTGACATTCCTGTCTGTCATTCAGTCATGTGATCGAGCATGGCACCCACTATCACGGATCGTCCTGAGAAGTGCTTTAGGAGTGAGACAGGAATAATATTAGCATCCCTGAAGCATTATTTTGTTTAAAAATAATTTTGTTTAAAGGAAAGGTTGCCAATTGATTACAACCAGATAGAACTTTTTCATGCCATATGAATCGTATAATATTGATTTAATATAGTTCTCAATATCCGATTTGCAACAAAATCTTTTGTGATAATGTTTCAGACATGAGGAATCCAACTAAACTGTCAAAATACACCCAAAGACCCCCCAAACCCTACTACAATCCCCCTTATAGACAGCATAGAATGCAATTTCTCTATGTGGGACAACACATGAGAAGCTTTGGCTTGGATTGTTTCTACATATGCACAGTGAAAATTGTGACCCCATGAAACTTCCCCATGAAGTTTGGCCATCTCATATCCTTGCATATCACATAGTACTACTACATTTTGACCACAAGATGGTGCCACTTCAACTATGGCCTGCCACTTTTCAATGAACTGGCTATGCATCCAATTAATTCTCAACCGGTAGAACACTTTGTGCTCCGGATGGTTCTGGTTGAATTTCAATCAATTCAATCAATACCCGTCTTTCGGATGAGACGTTAAACTGAGATCCTGACTCCCTGTGGTCATTAAAGATCCCACTGTTCTCTGCCTCTCCACCTCAGCTGATGCGTGATGAGCATATGGGTGCAAAATGGCTGCCGTTGCATCACTCAGTTGGGTGCTACACATTGGTGGTGGTTGAGGCGAGTTTCCCCCTCATCATTGTAAAGCGCTTTGTGTGTGAGAAGCACTATATAAATGCCAGGCATTATAATTACTGAATAACAGATAGTTGACATGGCACCATCTTGTGGTCAAAATGTGGTAGTACTATGTGATATGCAAGGATATCAGATGGCCAACTTCACAAACACTAATTAAACTTCATGGGGAGATTTAACCGTCACCATTTTCACTGTGCATATGTAGAAACAATCCAAGCCAAAGCTTCTCATGTGTTGTCCCACATAGAGAAATTGCATTCTATGCTGTCTAAAAGGGTTGGATTGCAGTAGGGTTTGGGGGGTCCTAGGGTGTATTTTGAGAATTTAGATGGATTCCTCATGTCTGAAACATTATTGGGGAAGATTTTGGTAATTAAAATATTGAGAATTATATTAAATCAAAATATACGATTCCTAAATCATGAAAAGGTTCCATCTGGATGTAATCAATTAGCAACATTTATTTTATTTTATTTTATTTACCTTTATTTATACAGGATAGGTTGACAAAAAAAAATGTAAACAAAATAAGGCTTCAGGGATGCTAATCTTATTCCTTTCTTATCCCTAAAGCACTTTTCAGAACAATATGTGATGGTGGGTGTCGAAATCCACCTTTCTGTGTCTGATTCATATGGAATTACTCTATTGTTATAGTGTACGTTTTTGATTGGCCCAGACCGTTCCCATGGTTCTCTGAAGGATATTTTTAATGCTTCCAGAAGATTCTGAGGACCAGGGAAGCCATGCTCAGTTTTCCCAGTTTGCAGGGACCGTTCTAGTCAAAGCAGATGTAAACGATCGCCTAAGGCGCCAACCGTCTAGTCAATGTCACTGTCCAAGCTTTCTTTCTTTCCTGCTTTGAGTCACACAACCCGAATTAAGCTCAAGCTGGTAGGCTCTCAGAAACGTCTGTGAATATCTAACTGTGCTTCACTTAACTGTGATTCAACTACTGAACTTCACCACGTTTTGTGTTGAGTTTGTGTTTGTGAATAGTGTTTGTGTGTAGTGTGTGTGTGTGTGTGTGTGTGTGCGTGAATGGTGTATGTGTATAGTGTGTGTGTGAATTGTGTATTTGTATAGTGTGTGTGTGTGTGTGTGTGTGTGTGTGTGTGTGTGTGTGTGTGTTGTATAGTGTTTGTCTGTGTGTGTGTGTGTGTGTGTGTGTGTGTGTGTGTGTGTGGGGTATAGTGTGTGTGTGTGTGTGTGTGTGTGTGTGTGTGTGTGTATGTTGTATAGTGTGTATGTTGTATAGTGTGTGTGTGCGTGTGCGTGTGTGTGTGTGTGTGGTATAGTGTGTATGTTGTATAGTGTGTGTGTGCGTGTGCGTGTGCGTGTGTGTGTGTGTGTGTGTGTGTGTGTGTGTGTGTGTGTGTGGTATAGTGTGTATGTTGTATAGTGTGTGTGTGCGTGTGCGTGTGCGTGTGTGTGTGTGTGTGTGTGCGTGTGTGTGTGTGTTGTATAGTGTGTATGTGTGTGTGTGTTGTATAGTGTGTATGTTGTATAGTAGGAGTTAAATCTGGGCTGTTTTCTCTGCAGGGTGCGACGGAAGCAGAACAGGTACCCCATCCTGTTCCTGACTCAGGGGGTCTCTACTGTGTACCCCGAGCTCATGGACATCCGCTGTCAGACCATGCCCATCGCCATGAGCTTTGCACAGAGCGAAGACATCCTAGTGAGCTACCGATTCATCTCACACACCTGAGCCACCGGCGTACCTACATACCTGAGCCACCTTATCTATAGCCACACCTGAGCCACCTTATCTACAGCCACACCTGAGCCACCTTATCTACAGCCACACCTGAGCCACCTTATCTACAGCCACACCTGAGCCACAGCCTTCTCTGTACTGGGCGTTGTCTTTAGACGCGTGTGACACACTTCTCTGCAGGTCTCTGTATTTACACACTTTGCTGTGTACATTATATGATCCACACTGGCGTAGAATGAACTGGGATAAATTAGGTGTTGTGTTTCGTGTTTGTGGGGAGTGTTAAGTATTTTTGTTGATTGTTGGTGTTGAGTGTTGAGTGTGCACTGAGCCCACTTGCCTTCCCACAGGGCATCAGTGCACACACAGAGGATCTGTTGAGGAACATGTGCGCCATCACCAACGCACACGCTAAGGGCCTGGTGCTCTTCTGCTGGGGCGACGACAACAACAACCACGAGAACCGCAGGAAGCTGCGTGAGCACGGCATCGACGGACTCATCTACGACAGGTAACTCACCGCCACCGCTACAGCTCTGGGAAAACACCCACAGACTCATTTACGACAGGTAACTCACCACCACCGCTACGGTTCTGGGAAAACACACCCACAGACTTGGGAATCGGGAGTCTCTGGGAGTCTGTAGCTTTAATCTTAGAGTGGCTCCCTGTACATCTGTCTATTATTGTCTGTGTCTGTCCATCTGGGGAGATTACTGATCCCTCCTGTTTAACTCCACTTGTGAACTGGCAGGGAAGAGCTGTCAGTGCAGGATTTGGGATGTGTTCATGTCCTACATCTCAAGATTGATACCCTAACTCGCTCATCCATTTACTCTCTGAGTCACTCATACATTCACTCCCCTCACTCACTCACCCGTACACTCTGACTCACTCACCCCTACACTCTGACTCACTCACCCGTACACTCTGACTCACTCACCCCTACACTCTGACTCACTCACCCCTACACTCTGACTCACTCACCCGTACACTCTGACTCACATTGAAACACTCAACACGATAGTGTGTTCAGTGTCCACTTAGTTCTGATGTCTGACGTTTCTGCTGTAATCTCTCTTCAGACTGAGCCCTGACCGTGTGTGCGCCTATAAAACTAAATTAATGCCAAGTACTCATAGAATCGTACAGCACCGTACAAAGACGTGTGGCCATAATGATAATACCAGTTTAGCCAACAATTTCTGTGTGTCTGGGGCAGGACTGTGTGTGTGTGTTTGTGAGTTATTGTGTGTGTGTGTGTGTGTGTGTGTGTGTGTGTGTGTGTGTGTGTGTGTGTGTGTGTGTGTGTGTGTGTGTGTGTGTGTGTGTGTGTGTGTGTGTGTGTGTGTGTGTGTGTGTGTGTGTGTGTTATCGTGTGCGTGTTTGTGTGAGTGTTATGTTTTTGTGTGTGTGTGTGTGTGTGAGAGAGTGTTATGTTGTTGTGTTTGTCTGTGTGTGTGTGTCTGTGTGTGTTATGTTGTTGTGAGTGTGTGTTATGTTTGTGTGTGTGAGTGAGTGTTATGTTGTTGTGAGTGTGTGTGAGTGTTGTGTTGTGTGTGTGAGTGTTATGTTGTTGTGTCTGTGTGTCTGTGTGTGTGAGTGTTGTGGTGTGTGTGTGTGTGTGTGTGTGTGAGTGTTGTGGTGTGTGTGTGTGTGTGTGTGTGTGTGTGTGTGTGTGTGAGTGAGTGTTATGTTGTTGTGATAACTCTGCCTCTTTTTTTCAGAATTTGCGAAAGCTCGGGGCCCAAATTACAATGACTCGAGTTCTGCAGACACCAGTAATGTCCCTCTAGTTCCTGACTGCGATCATCACTTTCCACCTTTCTTTTTGGCTTGTTTTGGTTATTTAAGAACGTCCTGGCTTACCGCATAGCCCCTCCCTCATTCCCCTCCCATAAGAATGATGTATGGCATTTGACATGGTACGGCTTACAGGAGCAGCGTTACAGGATTCAATAATAACCTCAGAATGTGTTCAAGTCAGGAGTCTCAAACTCCAGTCCTGGAGGGCCGCAGTGTCTGCAGGTTTAACTCCAGTCCTGGAGGGCCGCAGTGCCTGCAGGTTTAACTCCAGTCCTGGAGGGCCGCAGTGTCTGCAGGTTTAACTCCAGTCCTGGAGGGCCGCAGTTTCTGCAGGTTTAACTCCAGTCGTGGAGGGCCGCAGTGCCTGCAGGTTTAACTCCAGTCCTGGAGGGCCACAGTGTTTGCAGGTTTAACTCCAGTCCTGGAGGGCCGCAGTGTCTGCAGGTTTACCTCCAGTCCTGGAGGGCCGCAGTTTCTGCAGGTTTAACTCCAGTCCTGGAGGGCCGCAGTGTCTGCAGGTTTAACTCCAGTCCTGGAGGGCCACAGTGTCTGCAGGTTTAACTCCAGTCCTGGAGGGCCGCAGTGCCTGCAGGTTTAACTCCAGTCCTGGAGGGCCGCAGTGTCTGCAGGTTTAACTCCAGTCCTGGAGGGCCACAGTGTCTGCACGTTTAACTCCGGTCCTGGAGGACCGCATTGTCTGCAGGTTTAACTCCGGTCCTGGAGGACCGCATTGTCTGCAGGTTTAACTCCGGTCCTGGAGGGCCGCAGTGTCTGCAGGTTTAACTCCAGTCCTGGAGGGCCGCAGTGTCTGCAGGTTTAACTCAGGTCCTGGAGGGCCGCAGTGTCTGCAGGCTTAACTCCAGTCCTGGAGGGCCGCAGTGTCTGCAGGTTTAACTCCAGTCCTGGAGGGCCGCAGTGTCTGCTGGTTTAACTCTAGTCCTGGAGGGCCGCAGTGTCTGCAGGTTTAACTCCAGTCCTGGAGGGCCGCAGTGTCTGCAGGTTTAACTCCAGTCCTGGAGGGCCGCAGTGTCTGCAGGTTTAACTCCAGTCCTGGAGGGCCGCAGTGTCTGCAGGTTTAACTCCAGTCCTGGAGGGCCGCAGTGTCTGCAGGTTTAACTCCAGTCCTGGAGGGCCGTAGTGTCTGCAAGTTTAACTCCAGTCCTGGAGGGCCGCAGTGTCTGCAGGTTTAACTCACTGAAGTGTTGATAGGCACTTTCCTGCTGGTTTAAGCTTGTGGGCAGGCTAAGGCTAGGGCCTGAGCTCATTGATTAGTCAAGTGGCCAGAACATCATTTCTGTGAGTGAATCACCCCGCAGCTCCCTGTAGCTCATGCCTATATGTTTGTACTCATCCTCTTATTCATGTAATCCAGAGTAGTATTTGTAATATTGTCATTGGCTCGGACTGAGCGTGTGCAGCATGTTCTGGGGTGTTGGCTTTGGGGGGGGGGGGGGCACATCGTGGGAATAGAGAGGAAGGGGGGTGGGGCTTTGCTGGAATGTTGGAATGTGAGGCAGGTTTTTCCACATGGTCACAGGAGCACTATGCTGCTGTTCTGAAGCTCTTGCTGACTTTTACTAAACGGCTGGGCTGGGCTAGTGAGTGATTGAGTGAGGGAGTGCATTTTCCAACACGAAAGTGATAAACTGACAGTATTTCACTTTTATTTTTGTTTGTTTTAATTCCAAATTTGTTCCATTTTATTTTCATAATTTTGCATTTCATAATTGAATACACTAATTGTGTATTATAGGTGCATTATGTACTATATATTCTGATAAAAATGTGGTTGCTAATCTGCACATTCTCATAGTTGAGTTTTGCTTGATTTTTCTTTTTTTGTGAAATTACCCTGAATGGCTGCAAATATTTTTTTTAAATTGGAGAGGTGGATTCTGATGGTCTGTTTCTGGCAGTTACTGAGCATAAAAACATATATGCATGAAAGCATCCTGCACAAGACTCTTAGACAGCGTGTAGTAGCCCATAGTGTGATGTGCTGTCCAGTGCGTGTTGGTAGATGAGGAGCGTTAACATCACTAATACTGTTGCCCTTCAAGTGCTGTTTCCCCACCGTTCTGCTCAATTTCTCCTCTGCATCACAAAAAGCTAGCTATTATTTTTTTGCAAGAAGGAACTGCAGTTGAGAAAATTGAGCAGGAAGAACACCTATGAGTTCGTTTTATCAGGGTTTATTTTTTTATTTTTTTATTTTTTTTAACGCACCACTATAAATAACAAGCATTTGAATGATGCATTTGTGGTTTTATTTAATTATTTATGTAAATTTATTTAATGTTGCCAGTTGACAAGAATACAGAATATTGTGCTTGTGATATTTGAACAGTTCTGTACTTAAGTATGTCAACACTTGAGCTCTTAAGTCTTGTGGTGGAGGTTTGTATTGCTGTTGCAGGTGTTTTTCTCTTAGTTGTGTAAATGGTGTGTGTGTGCGTGCCCATCTCTGGGCGTTCTGCACGAGTCTCTCGACGGAGCGCCAGCCTCCTCCGGATCGTACGGCCTTGAGGACACTAACCCCTGACCGCTCTCGTTTGTTTCAGCATCTGCGATGACCAGACGGAGCAGCCCAACATCTTTAAGATGGAGGAGCAGGTCTCCCTGCAGGAGATGCTTCCGGAGGAGACTCTGAAGAGCTGTGCTTGCTCCTCCTACAGCCTGCCGTGCTCCTCCCTCCCGTGCAAGGGGAAGGCCGGGGGGACGGGGACGGGCAGCGGGGAGTCAGACTCGGGGCTCAGCTCCTCCTGAACCCCCAAACTCTCTCCTTCTGTTGCACATAAAGAGGGTCCCTGACTGAGGGAGAGGAACTCTATGCTGCAAATATCTGATCTGCTTTGCATGACTGACCCTTACCAAGCCTGAACTCACCTGAACTCACCTGGCCTCACCTGCCCTGCCACTTACCTTTAAATTGGAGGTGGGGGGGGGGGGTAAAGCAAGTTGCCATTTCCAGCTGGCTTTTTACTGATTTTCCTTTTTTCTTTTTTTTTTATTATTATAATTTTTTTTTAATCACCTGTATTTATCTGTGTGTGATGGTATGATGGCTCTGTAATCATTACTGCAGAGTTTAGTTCCGCTGCAACACACCCACACGCCTAACGCACACAGTCCAGACCCTGGTCAGATATGCACTCAATTCCTTTTTTTTTTAACCCTTTAGATGCCAGTAAAAATGTTAAAGCACTCCAGCAAACCCCTGTGAATTTTCAACTTGTGTAAGACAACATGTAACCTCAGAGAAAATAATTATTTTTTTATATTTTTAAAGGCCCACATGCATTCGTTTTTCGTGTTTTTGAGCTTTTCGTATCATCCTGGAGCTTTTCAATTGCGTTCCGTACTGGTTGAAGTCAGAGAATTGCAATTTTGGTGGAAGTGTGCATATTTTCGGGTTTAAATCCGATTTTTCTGAGTTCGTAGTGAGATGATTTCCCAAGTGCTGTGACGTATGTTTTTGCATAATTTGTCGGAGTCGCAATCCGAATGTGTACAGACAGGGGGCGGGGTTTGGGACTTTTCACAAAAGCTACGTCACTGCTCTTTGCTAACGGTTTGTGGGCGTTTCAGATAGTAAATCCAGGAAGAGAATGCCGATGCGTGTGGGCCTTTAAATAGTGCATTAGTGAAAACGGTTTCTGTTCAAATGGTTAGGAATGTCACCGGCGTCTAAAGGGTTTGACGTATTTGACCCAGGTCTGGCACACTCCTGACGCGGTTGAGTTTCCTGTCCCCGTAACTGTGTGAGGTGTGATGACGTGCAGCGGAGCTGGAGATTATCGGGGCGTCTCAAGCCCTCCCTCCTGCTGGTGAACGCAGAGCTCATCAGACCCATGCATGGTGTGGTTCAAGTTTTTCAATACAGCTGTTGCTAAGCAACGGGCTCAGGATTTAGAGGTTTAAAGCCCAGTAGGTTAAAGTTGGGCTGTAGGTCTAGACCAATGCTGCCATATTATTTCAATCTTAACCTTTATTTAGCCAATTAGCGATAGCTTGGCGCGCAGTAAACGTGCCGTTTTATTTTTTTTTTTGCATCTCCATATGTATATTTGTTATTTATTTTAACTGTTTTAACTGTAAGGCCCCCGTGGGGAAGGGGGGCGATTTTGTGTGTCTGACAGCAGTCTGGCACACGTGAATGTGGATGATAAATGCCAATGTAGACCTTACCTCAAACTGTGCCAATTTCACACTCGAGAGCGCTGCTTGAGAAGGACCAGTGGGTGGAGCGTGCACACTCACCGCGAGACTGTCATCAGTCTTTCCATGCATTCCAGACATGGGAAAGGCTTATGAGATTCCCGCTAGGAAAAATCCAATGGAACAGCCTTCCAACTCGGAATTCCCTAGTAGGAAACATCGCTTTGAGCCTCGAGTTTCTAACATGCAGTCGTCTGACATCGTCACGTCAGAAATGGCGGCCTTCAGGGTAAACGGTAAACAAAATAACTTTTAAGCGCATTTTTAAGCACATTCAAGACTGATTTTCAAATGGCATGCTCTTACATTTATTAACATACGACGAAAGATGAAGGCGATCTATGTAATGTTAGCCACACAGCACAACTAGCTGCATGCAAGCCAACATTATCTTAAAAGTAGCTTGAGACATAACACTACCTGTTGTTGCATTGGGAATGGTCTTTCATGCTGGACGAAGCTATGATTAGGTATACAATACTGGTAATCTTTGTATGAAATCCAGTAGTCATAAAAACTCCAAACACAAACTAGAAATGTATCTGACACTTAACCCAAGCTCCCTCTGGATATATCTAATATCAGTAGCCAATGTCTAATCTTAACAGGTATTATCTTTATCGTTATCGTCCTTAAGTGCTTTAGCAGAAATCAGATAACAGCTTTGCAAATGTTTTTGGTGCTCATAAAAAAAGCAGCCAAACAATCAAAAGGTTTCTGAGGGCGTTCAGGTTTTTCCGAGCTCAACCTCCTTCTGGCCGTGTCCGGAACTCTTGAGTTTGCAACTCGGAACTACGTAGTGCCGAGTGTGTGTGGAATGCCCCATTTATCCACAGACACTGCAATGTGAGGTGTGTGTGGAATGCCCCATTTATCCACAGACACTGCAATGTGAGTGGTCAGGCCTGGGTTTGGCTCCTGTGAGCTCTTCAGGTTACTGAAATGTATGAATGTGCGCAAAATAAAGACGAAAAAACTTGGTGAAGGACAAAGTGCATTGTGGGTAGGTAGCTTTTCCACAGGCTGGAGAACATTCTTATTTTGCTGTTGCTTCAGAATATTACTTAATATCAGAGTAGTGGTCAGTTCACTTTCAGTTGAGTCAATTGAGGAAATGAATTGAAAGTCAGTTCACAAAAAGTCAGTTCACAAAATGTCCATATTGTCTGATGGGGACTTTTTTTTTCAATGTATTGAATGAATTGTGGGTCATTTCCTGAACCGACTGCATTGAAATGGAATTTGACCGGAACCCTGGTAAATGTTTTTTTTTTATTACTTCTTTTTAAATGAAGTCCATAATTGTATTGTACTTGAATACTGGTTCACTGTCTTAACAGAGAAGTGAAAAGCTCTAGAGACCAAGGCCAATGTTTTTTTTTTTTCTTCTCTCTTATCTGAACAAACGTACCTCTACTCATCCTCCACAAAACAATTCTGTCAGTAACAATGCAATGCTGGGACTTTCAGTCACTATGATGAGACATCATGTACAGTCTGTAATTTACCTGAACCTGCCTATAGCATTACTTCTCATTGACCACTGCAAGGCGAGTGAGAGTTGGTTTTGCTGCAGAAGTTGTGTCTGCTTGGCTCTACTGTATGTATGAACATGCAGCTCATTGTGTGTGTGTTCGTGCTCCCACACTGGGCTGCGTACTTAAAAACTGTGCATGTGTGACTAACTCCTCCCTCCAGAGATGGGGGAAACTTAGAGTGGCAAAAATTAAACTAATTATTGCTGATGCGTGTCTGAAGTATTTTGTGGGAGTGAGGGTTGGGGATGGCTTGACACTGAAAGAGTGATATAAAATAAAAACATGTCACATAGACCTGATGTCTTTACAAATAAAATGTACGTCAAATGGAAAACCATCATGAAAATTAAAAAACATTTTTTAACTTCTTCGACAGTGTTTCTTCACTGCTATATGCATTTTTCAGGAGAGAAAATGCTATGCTGGTGACTACCACCTAGTCCACGGCTGTATGAAGGCACTTGAAATTAATCGAAAGAGAATTAATTGTGTGTATAGTTCTAATGCTAGCTGCGAATGGGCAAGTAAGCTAGAAATTACAGTGCGTTTAGTCATTGAGTTAGTGGTATGAATGAATATAGCCTACACTTAAATACACTACTCACAAAAAGTTAGGGATATTCGGCTTTCGGGTGAAATTTCAGGATGAACCTAAAATGCACTATAACCTTTACAGGTGAAATTAATTTGACCTTCTCTAAACTTTTGAATGCACATGTCCAACTATTCAATGTTTCAGTACTTTTTGCACAACTTGCTGTTCTCTAACAAGGAGCTGAACGGCAAAATTCACAACAGGTGTTTGATCCATGAATCGACTAATAAATTTCCTGGTTCAATTAGAATTGGTATTTAAACAGTCCTCTTCATCATGCTGTTCACATTTTGACATCATGAGACCAAGACGACACCTAACAATTGATCAACAGTACCTCGCCATTGCGAGGCTTCAAACAGGATGTTCTCAGAGGGAAGTGGCCACTGAGCTTAGAGTGTCACAGAGTGTCATCAGCAGGTTGCAACAGAGATACAGAGAGACTGGAAGAGTCACAGAAAGGCATAGAAGTGGACGTCCTTTGGCCACATCCCACACTGATGACCGCTTCATTGTGAACAGTGCCCTGCGGAACCGGATGATGAATGCCACTCAACTCCAGGCACATTTAAGGGAGGTGAGAGGCACCCAAGTGTCACGTCAGACCATTCGAAACCGTTTACATCAGCGTGGTCTGCGTGCTAGATGACCTGCAAGGGTACCTGACCACACCACCAGGCACAGGCGTCATCGTCTTGCATGGGCCAGGGAGCATTTACGCTGGACGAGGGACCAGTGGGCCTCAGTGCTGTTCTCTGATGAAAGTCGATTCACGTTGAGCAGAAATGATGGCCGCCAACGATGTTGGAGACGTCAAGGAGAGCGCTATGCATCAGCCACTGTTGTCACCAGACGACCCTTTGGTGGTGGCGGTGTTACAGTGTGGGCAGGTGTGTCTAGTCAATACAGAACTGCCCTACACTTTGTGAATGGTACAGTGACAAGCCCATACTACCTGAATAACATCATTAATCCAGTCATTGTGCCCCTGCATGAACAACACAGGCCTAATTTCATCTTCATGGACGACAATGCTCCAGCTCATCGAGGTCGCATCATTAGGGAAAGGCTGCTGGAGACTGGGGTACCTCAAATGGAGTGGCCTGCACTTTCTCCAGACCTGAATCCCATAGAAAACCTATGGGATCAGCTGACTCACCGTGTAGAGGCTCGTAACTCTGTACCCCAGAACCTCAATGACCTGAGGGCCGCCCTTCAAGAAGAGTGGGATGCCATGCCTCAGCAGACAATAAGTCGACTTGTGAACAGCATGAGACGTCGTTGTCAAGCTGTAATTGATGCTCAAGGGCACATGACAAGTTATTGAGACATTGACATTTTTGTTGTGGTATACCCACCACTGTTGTTGGCTTTTGTTTCAATAAATTGTTTGAGATGAGGAAATCACCATTGCATGCTTCTACTTAAATGCCCTACTTTCATGATACGTATAATATCACTGTAGCGTGAACTTACATTTTCCATAAATTTCACCCGAAAGCCAAATATCCCTAACTTTTTGTGAGTAGTGTATATGTTGATAAACCAATCTCCCGTATATTGGGGTCCTCAATCTTATCCAGAAAGGGTTGGTGTGGGCGCAGGCTTTTACTCTGCCTACCCTCTTTGATTCGAATCAAATAATAGTCGTATATTATATATCGTTTCATGCGATCTAAAGGATCCTTCCTTGCTCGAATTTGACTATTGGAATGCAGCCTTCGACTGTCATTCATGTGCTTATCAATAAATGTAGCTAAAATGACAGATGGCATAAATGTTAGGGCCAATTAAGTAATTAAGGCCAGAAGTCATTTCTGGCAGGCACCAGAAACGGACACCATGAAACAATGATGGCCCTCGTTGCCCACCTCTGCTATAGAGGTTCGGAGTTATTGAATTTTGAATTACACCGCACATGTCAATATGAGCAAGCACACGACCTCAGTCTCGAAAACTTGGTAAGAAAGAAAATCCAGACAGCGAAAACAAACTAATCTGTGAACAATATTCCAGCGAAAGCAGCATTTAATATGATCAAAACCAAACCCGAATAAACATTGTCGCTAGAGCCAGGTGTTTCCAATCTGATTATTGTAGTCATGGGAGTTGAAGTTCTATTTTTGTCACACTGCGACACATTGAAAGAGCTATAGACTTCAAATCCCATGAGCCTTTCTTCACCGCTTGTACGCCTACGTCGAACGGTGGCTTATCCTGTGTCAACACCAGCTTGATGTGGAATCGTGGAAACAGTGCTGACAGCTAGTAGTATTTATATTTGGCTTGCTAGTTTAGGTGATTTCTGAAAAACAAAAAATGGACAACTCCGGCAAAGAGAAAGAAGCAATTCAGCTTATGGCTGAAGCAGATAAGAAAGTGAAGTCTTCTGGCTCGTTTTTGGGAGGAATGTTTGGGTAAGATTAGCTATTGTTAGCTCCTAACGTTATAGCTAAGTGGTTGGCTAGCAAGCAGGGCAGCCAGGCTGTCAATGATTGAAATGCTTAAAATGTACTATCAGCAATATGACTTGCAGTAAATTTGCCAACTAGTAACTTTAGCTGATGTTATTTGCACCTTGCAAACTGGATACCGAGCTAGCTACATCGGAAATTAATACGTTTAGTGCGTGGGTTTAAGCTAACGTTAATTAGCTGGCATTGCAAAAACAAATGTGGTGGGATTGCTGGAAGAAAATGAGGGTCAGGGTCGTTAGCTACATTAGAAGCTAATGACAGCAGGTCACGACTGAGCTCTGCTTCCCAGTGATTTGAAGCCTAGTTTATTCCCTGAAATGAAAATGTAACGTTTTTGCTTTTTTATTTTCTAGCTAACGTTATGGTTGGATCTTGGTGAACATTAGCTAATTCGTTAGCTAGGCGCGTGGTTGTTATGTTAGGTAATGCACAGCAATGTTAGGCTTTGGTTAAACGGCTCTCTGTCCATCTAATTTACCTACTTCGGCCAATTTGAAGAGACGTAACGTAGCTATCTAACGAAATGTTATGCTATACTGCGTGGTTGAGAGCATAATTTATTAGCCAAAGTGTTTTTGCTGTGATAGCTAACGGTATCGACATTCGTGATTCTGCAGCTACTAATAGCCTATAGGCTAACGTTAGCTTCTAGCCTTCTACTGTGCAGAAAATACTAACGTTATCTATCCCACAAGCTAATGCTATTGGCGAGGCGCACCGCATTGAAAGCCGACAATTGTCTGCTTAAATTTCTAGCTGTTTAGCCGATAGTGGCTCATTACAAATGAATTATGTCGCAGCACAAGCGGTGACATTAAAATTCGATTCTGACAAACCTACAGCATCCAAGTTATGTAAATGTAACATTAGCTTTGCATGTATGCGTATATGGCTTATAAGCTGCACATGTGTGTAACGTTATACATTTATGGGCTATCTGAATAGTCGTATATTATATAAGGTTACCGTATAGTTTAGATTTAAGTTGCGTCGTTGACATATAGTTATGTGGCTATAAATGGACCAGCTAGCCTCCTTTCCCCATTTAAACTATTCAGAGCTGGTCTTACTTAACTTCAATGATGATTATTGATCTCTTTACATGTTGTCTTTTTCAATTCACGAATGTTGGTTTAGTATTTTTCTTTATAAACACACTGGGGAAACATAATGCCTACTCATTGTATTTCTTAACTACCCTCTGGACTTATATTATAGGCTAAATGTCAAAGCAACAAGTTATTTCCTTCGTTCGTGTGTTTTTAAGGGGAAATTGTTTCTGAACTAATTGGGCTGCCATGTGTGTGCATTATGTTGTTAATATTAATTTTATCATAATCATTTATATATGTAGTAATATCATTTATCTGTAAAAAAAAAAAGATAAGTAATCGGTCTTTAAATCTCAGTATATTTTGGCCGTACTTTATTGCGTGTACAAAGTGCCCCACGGCACCACTATCTTGTAGTTCAGCTGGGGGGGAGAGACTCAGAGGGGCTGTTCTGTTCCTGCCTAGGCTAAAGGGGTCTGTTATGAAAATAATTTAAAGTAATACTCGGGCAATGTTGCTTATTTTATTTTTGAATGGGGGTTTAATGTGTCGTTTCAGGTTATGTGTATGGTTGCACTATTTAGGGGATTGGTCATTTTGATGGTTTCCAAATTCTCAGTTGAGAACACTGAGAATTCGAACATCCTACAAAATGGCTGATTCCCTAAATGGCGCACTATAAAGCGTATAGGGACCCAATCCGATAGCAGCCAATGATTCTTTAATATGATGTGAAATGTGCAGCTGTGGAAGCCATTGCATTTTTAAATATGTTGCACATTTAAAATGTGGAGTTCTGTAAGGAGCCGCTGCCACTGATGTACCACAGAACAAGAAAGCTCTTATCTCCCCTGGTGTAGCACATGGTTTATTCAGTCTGCTCTAGTGGTCTCCAGGCAACCAACATTCATGGCCACTCAGATATGTCCGTCCCAATGAACCTCAGCATTGGTTCTCAATCAACCCCAGTATCGCTCAGTCAGCCTCAGTGTTTGATGAATCACCAAGTTCCGGGGGGGGGGGGGGGTTTGGAGGTGGGAGGTGATGTCATTCCCCTGGGGGCTTACTATGAGGTCACCTTGAGCTGCATGATCCAGGAAACGGAAACGGCACGCTCACAGTGAGGTTGTGACTAACTTTAAAAGTGGCTATTGGAGGATGGGAATGATCGCTCTCTGCTTGTTATGGGAGTGTTGGGGTGTTGATTAGGCCAGAGGGGGTCCCCCAGGAGTGAGGGCCTCCAGCTGATAAAATGGTTAATTATTGAGAGCTACAGGCTGCGGTACAGGAGCTATTTAGCACACTAGTACGTAGGGCTGCACAATTAATAAAATTTTAATTGTGATTACAATTTTGGCTTTCCACGATTACTAAACAAGAATAATCGAGTGATGATTTTGAAGGCACAGTCTGTTTACAAATGAAAACTCACTTTACTGGACTTTCTCTGGTGTTCTATATCAAATCAAGTACTCCTATTTTATCTCCCTCACAGTAGAGGGTTAGGGTTAGAAAATGTGAAAATGTAAGCGTTACTCTGTTAATTCAAAATGCTATAAAAGTATTATATTCCAAAAACCAATGAATAATCGGAATCTCAATATTGACTAAAATAATCGTGATTATAATTCTTGACATAATTGTACAGCCCTACTAGTACGTGCACGCAACGTATGTCTAAAATGTCATGTTATGTATGTATGGAAGCCGTGTTGCTGTAACTAGTAATTACCATCAGCACACTACTAAGTAAAGGCTACTTTCCTTCAGTAAATTGTACTGTGTTTCTGTGCCCTCTCTGTGTCACTCAGGGGGAACCACAAGGTAGAGGAAGCCTGCGATATGTACGCCAGGGCCGCCAACATGTTTAAGATGGCCAAGAACTGGAGCGGTACGTGTGCGTCTGTATGTGTGTGTGTGTGTGTGTGTGTGTGTGTGTGTGTGTGTGCGCGTGTGTGCGTGTGTGCTGGTGCGTGCATGGGAGTGTTGTGCCTGCGCAAGACACGGATTGTCACAAACATTTCTCCACGGTTCTTTCATATTCATCCGAGGTGTGTACCAGCAGAATAGAGCTTTTAAACTGTCGGTACAGAAGTTGCTGCTGTTGACTGGAGGCTTGTATATAAACACAGTGAAATTAACTTGCTGTAATATCTAAACTGTAATGTGAACACTGGTGCAATATTCTAATCTAATCTAATCACTGTCATTTATCTCCAACTATGAGTTGCAGGTTTATTACAGCTTTGATAATGGTGAATTTTTTTTTTTTTCATTGACTTAAGTCACTCCAGTATATATATATATATATATTGCGACGTGTGTTATAATGGTTTATAATGCGACGTGTGTTTCCTGCGCTGCAGCTGCGGGGAACGCATTCTGTCAGGCGGCCAAGCTGCACATGCAGCTGCAGAATAAGCATGACTCCGCCACCAGCTTCGTGGACGCCGGGAACGCCTATAAAAAGGCCGACCCTCACGGTGAGACAGGCCGAGACCCCGGCCCCCCCCCCCCTCCCAGGCCTGCGGGTCATATCCTGTAGCCTCACCAGATGGGCAGTTCCTGCATGAGTGGGTAGAGTCCTGCTAACGCTAACTCTTTGGTTCGCGCTGCAATGCAGGAATTCAGTGTCAGTAGCTCGATTGGCTATCAGGTTTCTCTCCATTATAGCTACCGGCATCCGATTTTCTTACCAATATTTCCCAACTTCCCAAGCCTGTCTCCTGCAGCTGCTCTGTAGATGATGTGGTGGTGCGATGGCAGTGTGTGTTTCTCACATTATTTTTAAAAGGAGGGAGGCTGAGAATGTGGGGCTTCAGGTAGTAAAGGGAGGCTGAGAATGTGGGACTTCAGGTAGTAAATAGAGGCTGAAAATGTGGGCCTTCAGGTAGTAAAGGGAGGCTGAGAATGTGGAGCTTCAGGTAGTAAAGAGAGGCTGAGAATGTGGAGCTTCAGGTAGTAAAGGGAGGCTGAGAATGTGGGGCTTCAGGTAGTAAAGGGAGGCTGAGAATGTGGAGCTTCAGGTAGTAAATGGAGGCTGAGAATGCGGGGCTTCAGGTAGTAAAGGGAGGCTGAGAATGTGGGGCTTCAGGTAGTAAAGGGAGGCTGAGAATGTGAGGCTTCAGGTAGTAAAGGGAGGCTGAGAATGTGGGGCTTCAGGTAGTAAATGGAGGCTGAGAATGTGGGGCTTCAGGTAGTAAAGGGAGGCTGAGAATGTGGGACTTCAGGTAGTAAATGGAGGCTGAGAATGTGGGGCTTCAGGTAGTAAAGGGAGGCTGAGAATGTGGGGCTTCAGGTAGTAAATGGAGGCTGAGAATGTGGGGCTTCAGGTAGTAAAGGGAGGCTGAGAATGTGGGGCTTCAGGTAGTAAAGGGAGGCTGAGAATGTGGGGCTTCAGGTAGTAAAGGGAGGCTGAGAATGTGGGGCTTCAGGTAGTAAAGGGAGGCTGAGAATGTGGGGCTTCAGGTAGTAAATGGAGGCTGAAAATATGGGGCTTCAGGTAGTAAATGGAGGCTGAAAATATAGGGCTTCAGGTAGTAAAGGGAGTCTGAGAATATGGGGCTTCAGGTAGTAAATGGATTTGATTGCAGTGTTTTTCATGTAGCGGGGCGGGGCCAGGAGCCTCAGGTGGGTCGCTGAGTGTTTTCTCAGAGCTCTGTCTCTCTCTTCTGACTGACCCTCTCTTTGACCCCTTACCTGTCTAACCCTTCCATCCTTTCTCCTAATGCTAACGCTAGAGGCTATCAACTGCTTAAACACAGCCATCGATATATACACAGACATGGTAAGGATTACAGCGGGTAGTGAAAACGTGATGGCCACCAACGTCCTTGGAAAAGGCAACCTGTGTCTGTCTGCCTGTCTGTCTCTCTGTGCATGCGTGATAATGTCATTATGTCAATGTTCTCAAAGTATGCATGAGGAGTCACAGACTCATTTACATAATGGATGTACACGTCTGTTTTTAATAGCATGCAGGGAATTAATTTAATGAAAAACCTGGACTTCTTAGTTTTGGTCTCTGGTGGCTGTAATTTGGGCTGTGTGTTAAGGTGTGGTGAACTTCACTAGCTGTCGTCTCTGATGGGTTTATAGCTGGGCTGTGGTTTAGACTCTGGTTTATGCTGAGCTTACTTTAGGCTGTGGTTTAGTCTCTGGTTTATGCTGAGCATACTTTAGGCTGTGGTTTAGTCTCTGGTTTATGCTGAGCTCTGTTTAGACTCTGGTTTAACGGTATGTTCCATGCTGTTCCAGGGAAGGTTCACTATCGCCGCCAAGCACCACATCACGATCGCAGAGGTGTACGAGGCGGAGCTGGTGGACATTGAGAAGGTTTGTATGTCCCCCGGACGCTAGGCATGATGGGATTTCCAGCATTGCAACAGGAGGTTGTTCTGTGCTCCCTATTCTGACCCAGCCCTCGGAGTCCAAACCTAGGGGACACTCCAGATATAAGGGTTAACTTAGGGTGAGAATAGGCTGTAAATGTGTTACTTCGTTTAACTGAAAGGGTCAGATGTACTTACCTGGGTCATGACAATCATTCTACTGGACCAGGCGGTGAACACGCCGTTGACTTAACTGTTCTCAGCTGTGGGGATGTTTAGATGTCCCTGTCCACAAGCCATTCGTTTGTAAATGCATCTCCTGAAACGTACTGAGGAAAATATGAACTGTTGGAAATGGAAAAAATATGAAATGTTAAAATAAAGTTTTGCTAAATAAAAGCTATTTAAAGAAAAAATAAAAGATATAAGGGTTAACTCCACAGCCTGCGGTGCTGGAGGATGTGGAAATGAGGAGACAAACTGAATCAGTAAATCTTAATCAAAGGGCTGTTTAAAGGTCATTTTTAAATAGCTTTTCTTGTTCGATTTTAGTCAGGTGAGGTGCTTGTGGAAAAGGTCCTGTGTGGAGATCAGCTCCTCCCATAGGTGGACTCAGAAGGGAAAGGGCAGTGACACATCTTGGCTTAAATTCACCATCTTTGGTGCGACCAATCACTGCCTTAGGCCCCCATTTCAAGATTTTCTGATTGGTCTATATATTTGGTCAAACAGGACCTGCCCCCTCACCCCTGTGCGTTGTTCTTCAGCACACGTGGGTGTTGCTATGGCGAAGGGATAAGTGAGCAAATCAGATGTGGGTCAGAGGGGATTTTGAGCCGCATGCTTCGCTCATCCTTAAAGCTGTAACGCAGCTCGCCACTTGCGTGTTCACGCACATGCGTGTTCATGATGGAGGGCTGAGGGACCAAAGCTGCAGTAGCCACTTGGATCAAACACGGGAATGTATTCCTCCTGTTCAGCGATACACCTTTATTTCTTTCTCTTGTTTTCATGGCTTCTTGCTCTCCTCCAAATGTGTGCCTGTGAAATTACCCAGCATCCTCTTGGTTCCCCTGCTGAAACTGCTGTTATATATTTATGCAGTGCAGTGTTGTGGTGTTGTGCACAAAGATGACAGCATCTGTCTGAAACTTTAATAAGCTGCGTATAGAATGAATGTATAACCAGTCTATGAAATATTATGAGCTGTATTTTATGCTGCAGTGTTTGTCTCACAAACACAACACAGGGACTTCACAGGCTCTCAAATAATCTGCATTTCCAGTGAAGTTTACTCCAGAGGACAGTCGGTATCTGACCAGATCCACAACACTAGAGCTGTGATATGTAGTGACCTTTGTCTGCATTTTTGTTTATTTAAATAGGTAAATGTACTCTAAACTGTACATTGTGTGAAATATTCTAAACTGTATCTTGTGTTTGTTACTCTAATGTTTCAGGCGATCGCACACTTTGAACAGGCAGCCGATTATTACAAGGGGGAGGAGTCTAACAGGTAATGTCACTGCCAGCTGTGAGTCACGAACGGCGTGCATGTTCGTGCGTGCGCATGCGTATGTATTTGTGTGTGCGTGTGTGCGTGCGTGTGTACGTATGTTTCTTCGTGCGTGTGTGCGTACTAGGGATGGGGGTTTTGGCTTTTTTTTGTTCACGTTTACACTTATAATGTTGGCGTGTATCCGCGGTTAACCGTAACATTACGTCATAGCGTAAGCGATGACGTCATAGCCATAGACCGAAAGCCTGGCGCATCCAGTTCACTTAACGGTCTTGTGTCTTTCACAATCATATCCGCGATCAGCTGGGTGATTTTCGCAGCTCTCTGTGGAGTGCACTTGTAGAAGACGGAGCCTATTCGGGGTTGGGTGCTAGCATTACCCACCGCGGCATCTTGTTCAAAATCTACATTCGCGTGTTTTAATCGCAGATGATTGTTCATTGAGCTGGTACTCCCCCCTTTCACACTTAAAACAATGTTACCGAGTTGCCGTCGACTTGTTTTGTAAAATAATTCCGGGCCTTAGCTTTTCCGCCGCTCATTTTGACGCTTTCACTCAAATTCACTGACTCACTCCTGCATTTTTTTCCATCAACGTTAGTTATGTTGACGTGATTTACGATCTAGATATATTTAAATGCTTTAGATATATACATAATATTGTACGTGGAACAATTATAGCCTACGCAACATTTAAATAATTAATATGATTAAAAAAATATTTTAAAAATTATTTTAAGATTTCGGTTAATCAGTCCTAAACGGATAGTGATTAATTTTCGTGTACACGTTTAACCGTGTACACGAAAATTAATCACTATCCGTTTATAGACCCCATCCCTAGTGCGTACGTATGTATTAGTGCGTGAGTACGTACGTATTTGCGTGCGTGCGTACGTATGTATTTGTGCGTTTGTGCGTACGTATGTATTTGTGCGTGCATGCGTACGTATGTTTCTTTGTGCGTGCGTGTGTACGTATGTATTTGTGCGTGAGTATGTACGTATTTGCGTGTGTGCGTACGTATGTATTTGTGCGTGAGTACGTACGTATTTGCGTGCGTGCGTACGTATGTATTTGTGCGTGAGTACGTACGTATTTGCGTGCGTGCGTACGTATGTATTTGTGCGTGAGTACGTACGTATTTGCGTGTGTGCGTACGTATGTATTTGTGCGTGAGTATGTACGTATTTGCATGTGTGCGTACGTATGTATTTGTGCGTGCGTGCGTACGTATGTTTCTTTGTGCGTGCGTGCGTGCGTATGTATTTGTGCGTGCGTGCGTGCGTATGTATTTGTGCGTGCGTGCATGCGTGCGTACGTATGTATTTGTGCGTGCGTACTTATGTATTTGTGCGTGCGTGTGGATGTATTTGTGCGTGCGTGCGTACGTATGTATTTGTGCGTGCGCGCATGATGCTGATCCGTGTTCCTCTGGTTCCTCCACAGCTCTGCTAATAAGTGTCTGCTGAAGGTGGCCTCATACAGCGCTCAGCTGGAGCAGTATCCCAAAGCCATCGAGATCTACGAGCAGGTCAGCACACCTGCTCTTCCTCATCTCCTCTGCTCCATTCATCATAGCAGGAGCCTAAAGACGGTCTATCCATGCATTTAATCGGTTTTACCCGCAAACTCCTGTAGCAGAAAATGTGCTTTAAAACAGGGTTAGTTTAATACAGTAATACAGTATTTTTTTTTTAAATGTTTGCGTTCAGGTGGGGACAAACACCATGGATAACCCCCTGTTGAAGTACAGTGCAAAGGAGTACTTCTTCAAGGCTTCTCTGTGCCACTTTATCGTGGACGAATTAAACGCAAAGGTGAGTGTTACCTGTTAGCTGTGGTCTGGGTTTTTACTGGCCTTACCTGTGCTGCTGCTTCTTGGGTGTGGTCAGATTCCCAAAAGCAGGAATTCTGGTCCTGGTCCTTTTATCTTTCTGATCGTTGGTGTTTTTGTTTTCTCTTCCTGCAGCTCGCTGTGGAAAAGTATGAGGAAATGTTTCCAGCGTTTTCTGACTCTAGAGAATGTAAGCTACTGAAGGTGTGTGTTACGGAGTAATTGCCTTCTCACTGGGGATATAATGCACACACACACGCGCGCGCGCACGCACGCGCGCGCGCACGCACGCACGCACGCACGCACGCACACACACACACACAGGAGAGGAGCCCTACCACTGCTCCATCTGCAACCAGTGCTTTACTGGGCGCACGCACGCACGCACGCACGCACGCACGCACGCACGCACGCACGCACGCACGCACGCACGCACGCACGCACGCACGCAGGAGAGGAGCCCTACCACTGCTCCGTCTGCAACCAGTGCTTTACTGGGCACGCACACACGCACATACACACACACACACACAGGAGAGGAGCCCTAACACTGCTCCATCTGCAACCAGTGCTTTACTGGGCGCACCACACACACACACACACACACACACACACACTTACTCTTTCCTCTCTCCCTGCAGAAACTCCTGGAAGCTCACGAAGAGCAAAACAGCGAGGTGTTCACTGAAGCAGTAAGTCTTCATCTCCATCTTCTTCTTCCTCTCTAACTCGGTCAGAGTCAGAGTCATTTGCTGTGGTGGTTCTGGCCCGGGTTGGATACAGCTCCTCGGTCGGTTGGTCCTGTGGACTCGTTTAACGGTGTATTTGTTTTACTTTGTGCGTCAGGTAAAGGAGTTCGACTCCGTCTCCCGTCTGGACCAATGGCTGACCACTATGCTGTTGCGCATCAAGAAGACCATCCAGGGCGACGCGGGAGACCTGAAGTGAAGCGTCCTGCAACCTCCTGCAGCACATTACCCACAACCACCCTCTTCTTCCTGTGCATCAGCCTGTCTCAGGCTCTCCTAACCCTGTCTAATACTAATACTGCTGCAATAGACATGAATATTAGTATATATCAATATATATATATATATATATTATTACCTACATCCATACTTCATACTCCCTGCCCTTTTTGAATCACAATCCCTTTGTGTGATCCCCTCTCTCTCTCTGTTGGATATACACAATCCTTTGTTGTCTTTTCTTTGTTCCTCTCTAAGTCCCAGACTTTTGTTGTGAATTTTGAAGCGCCGGTTTTGTCGTTTTTCATTCTGCAACAGTGGAAAAAGACCGACGTCCTGGGAAACGGGGGTAATGCTGAGCGTTTTTTTATCCCGTTCTTTTAACCCCTTCATGTAGATCAGTCATTATATGGTGCAAGTGTACGGTCTGCATGATTTATATTACACTAAGTAGATAGTGTGGAAACCAGATACCGTTTTTTTTATTTTTTTTAATATATATTTAAAAGATTATCTTTTTAGTTATAACGGTTCTGTGAACAGGCTTTTTTATTTTTTGTAGTTGTGTTCTGAGTTGTTTTAATCTTTTGATTTGCGTATCAAACGACGCAGTATAGGGTGCATGCGCGAGTGTGTGTTCTGTCGGATAAGTAGGTCACTCCCATCGAAGTTATTGAGGTGTGCGTGTGAGGTGTGTTAGCCTGTGGTGGAGAGGAAGTGGGCGGGGTCCTGTCCCTGACTCATATGGGTGGGCGGAGTCCAGTCCTATGACTCAGATGGGTGGGCGGAGCCTGGTCTGGATCATACGGGCGGGCGCTCGTGTTTAATACGCAGAACCCCAGCAAATCACACGCACGCTTTGACAGGGAGGTTGGAAATGGGTGGTGAAAATGCACTTGGGGTCTTTTTAACAGAGAGCTGACGAGCTTTTGCACAAACTTTTATTCTGAAGCATCTGGGGTGCAAAGGCTGGTTATGTTCACCACCACCACCACAGGTACTGGAGCTGCTACTGCACCGCGCTTTTATTATGAAAGATTTTAATTTTAAAAAGCACTTGCTCATCTTTATTACTGGCATGCTTGTATACTAGATGTTGCTGTAACATGTACAGCGAATATAGGTATGAATCTATGATATATATATATATATATATATATATATATATATATAAAATACATAAAGCATAATCGGTATTCAGTTGAATCAGATGTGGAATCGGAAGGCATGCTTGGGTAATGTTCTGGTTTCCCCCCCCCCTCCCCCCTACTCAAACTCCCCATTTGATTTTTACCCTGGTGACCGTTTTAACAGTATTTGTGAAATTGGTCTCACAAACTTAAGGGAGCTGAATTTTCATCTCTGAATTTCAGCTATTGGGGTTCTCTCCGGTCACCCTTTAAATAATTGGTTTGCATTGGTTTCTGTTCAGTGCACTGAAGTGTTTACCTTTGCAGGATGAGATGCACATAACACCCCCCCCCCCCCCCCGGATACAGTGAATTGTAACTTGGCTCAGTGTAACACACCCTTCTAATGTGCTAAATGTCTGTGTTGTGACTGTTCTTGTTCTCTCTCCACCAGGGCTCTGGCAAACAGCATGTCATTATATGTTATGTAAAGTATTGTGTTAAGTATTGTGGAATGAAACTTAAAGTTAATAAAACCAAAAAAAAAAAAAAAAGTTTCAACAAAGAGATGAACCTGCACTTTTGGAATCCTTTCCAACAGAGTAACGGTCTCTTGTGCCCGCTATTGTACGTCAGATTGTTCTAATGTACAGTAATAAAATTAGACATACTAATATGTGTGGCTTCTGTTGTCATGGGGGGGAAATAATCAGTGGAACCTCTGATATATATATTCTTACATACTCCTGTACGGTACCTACACATCACTTCCATCATCTTGTTCTTTTAATATGCCACTACCAAAACAAACGACAGGACTGCACGGTACATTAATCCTTTTTTTTTATTTTATTGTCCTTCAATAAAAATTTCCACCAACTTGAAAGCGGAATATTGCTGCAAGTATGAACTCTCCCGTCGTCACACAGAGCTGTAGCGTTTCTCAGGACTGCTACTCAGTCCGCATAGGACGTGAACTTTTAATACAGGACGCAGGTTCAAATGTGTATGCTTAGGTTTGTTCTGGGGTGAGTAGCGCAAAATTAATTCACTGAACAACAATAGAATAGCGTCCACGCGCATACAATCCTCTACACACACTCGCACACACACACGCATACAATCCTCTACACACACTCGCACGCACACACACGCATACAATCCTCTACACACACGCACGCACACGCGCATACAATCCTCTACACACTCGCACGCACACACACGCATACAATCCTCTACACACACTCGCACGCACACACACGCATACAATCCTCTACACACACTCGCACGCACACACGCATACAATCCTCTACACACACTCGCACACACACACGCATACAATCCTCTACACACACTCGCACGCACACACGCATACAATCCTCTACACACACTCGCACGCACGCACACGCATACAATCCTCTACACACACTCGCACACACACACGCATACAATCCTCTACACACACTCGCACGCACACACGCATACAATCCTCTACACACACTCGCACGCACACACGCATACAATCCTCTACACACACTCGCACGCACACACGCATACAATCCTCTACACACACTCGCACGCACACACGCATACAATCCTCTACACACACTCGCACGCACGCACACGCATACAATCCTCTACACACACGCACGCACACGCGCATACAATCCTCTACACACACTCGCACACACACACACACACGCATACAATCCTCTACACACACTCGCACGCACACACACGCATACAATCCTCTACACACACGCACGCACACACGCATACAATCCTCTACACACACTCGCACGCACACACGCATACAATCCTCTACACACACTCGCAAGCACACACACGCATACAATCCTCTACACACACTCGCACGCACACACGCATACAATCCTCTACACACACTCGCAAGCACACACACGCATACAATCCTCTACACACACTCGCACGCACACACGCATACAATCCTCTACACACACTCGCACGCACACACGCATACAATCCTCTACACACACTCGCACGCACACGCATACAATCCTCTACACACACTCGCACGCACACACGCATACAATCCTCTACACACACTCGCACGCACACACACAATCCTCTACACACACTCGCACGCACACACACGCATACAATCCTCTACACACACTCGCACGCACACACGCGCATACAATCCTCTGCACTACGCGCACACACACGCGCATACAATCCTCTGCACTGCACACGCACATACAATCCTCTAAACTGCGCGCAGGCGCACACACACACACACACACGCACGCACACAATCCTCTTGAGGATTCACTCCGAGTACCATTGTTTTTATCTCCCCAAAGGAAAACACGATTTTATCACAAACGCGTTTTATCAGGAAAACCGATCTGTGTTCTCTTCTTCAATAACGTATCTGGTGTTGAATACATCTAACAGAACCTTCACCCGGATCACACAAACCACATACTAGGACAAAAATAATCTATAGATGATGAATCGTACATCAATCAAATTATATTATAGGACAGTGTAACACCTTTCAGACAAATAGCTTTCTTTTGTTATAAAATGCCACTATGCTTGTATATAATATAGTTCTACATTTTTTTTGTCAAATTTCTCTAGTATGACCTTCATGAAATGAGAAAAGCTTGTGTTTTAAAACCATAACAGATCATTTCTACTATAAGAAAAGCTTGTGTTTGCACCATTTGGCTGGGACAGCATTATTAGTAGAGTACATCGTGTACAACAGCGGTACTCATCTGGCTTTACCTCTGCTATAGCTGACACTCAGACAGGTAATTATGCAGGTGAACGTGGAAAAAAAGAAAAGAGTTCTGAGACACCTTACACGTGCATTATTCCCATAGTTTATCAATATGTAACTAGCATGACCAAGGTCACTGCTGTTAGCTTCAAACAAGTTTCATTTCGGAGGAAAAATGAACCTGCAATGGTTCTGTGGACCAGCAGATTAAACACTCAACATTTGTATTACCGGACGATAGTGGTTTCTCTGTTTTCACTTTTGTCATTACGGTTCATACCCAACCCATGCCAATTAACTGGAAAGATTAAAACTCATAATTTTATCTTCTAAATTACGTTTCTAGTTTTAGTTAAACAAAAAAAAGCAAAGGAATCTGTTGCTCTCAAAAAAAACAAAAAAAAAACGTTCTCCTTTCCTAAAGAGTTCAGCAGAGTTAACTGCTGCATAAAGTATTTTCTGTAGAGTGAACTAGATGGGGCTTAATCCCCAAACAGCTGAACATGCAGGTCAGATGGGTGGCACCTCTTCAGAGGAAACCTCCATGGTTTCCACTCCTACATCCTCCAAAGACATGTCCTCTGTCCCGCCAAGATGGCTGCCCACTGTGGGGGAGGGGTCAGAAGGGACGTAGGGGGGCTGGTCTTGCATAGCGTCGAGCTCTGGAGGCACAGGAATGCACATTTCGCCAGAGACGGACACCGGCCCACACTCGGAGAGAGCCACTGCATTAGGAACAGGAAGTGGCGCCGACTCGGGAACAGGAAGTGGAGCCGACCCGGGAACAGGAAGTGGAGCCGACCCGGGAACCGGAAGTGGTGCCGACACGGGAACCGGAAGTGGTGCCGACCCGGGAACCGGAAGTGGTGCCGACCCGGGAACAGGAAGTTGAGCCGACCCGGGAACAGGAAGTGGAGCCGACCCGGGAACAGGAAGTGGAGCCGACACGGGAACAGGAAGTTGAGCCGAACCAGAGGTGGAGAGGGAAGCCGAAACGGGGGCAGGGAGAGAGACGGAGATGGGAACGGAAAAGGTGGCGGACCCAGAGACGTGGAGGGACAGAGGGGCGGAGACAGAGACCGGAACCTGCAGCGGCATGGCGACACCGGGCGTTTCCAGGGAGATGACCTGAGTGGCAGCCATGCCCGTGGGGTCCGGCCCCACGATTGGCTGCAGCTGGCCGGCAGGCAGGTCAGTCTGGATGAGGGTGAACCCGCCCAACGCCGCGTGGCTGACCAGTGTGATGGCGCCATGACTGGTGCTGGTCCAGTCCCCGGAGAGCGTCACTGGTTGCACCTGCACTGGCCCCGCCCCCACCTGCACTGGCCCCAACCCCACCTGCGCAAGCCCCGCCCCCACCTGCGCCAGCCCGGCGCTCTCTTCCACCTTCCGCTCACCCTCCTTAACTGCCCCCTCTGGCCCCGCCCCCACTCCAATCTCCGCCCCCAATGACTCATCCTTCTTGTCTTTGGCCCCGCCCCCACCATGCTTCATCGTCTTGCGCCCCCCCTCCATGTTCCCCTGCAGAATCACCAGGTAGTTCTTCCAGGGCGTGTCCTTGTCATGAGTCTGCGGGTGAAATCAGAGCCTTTAGTGTACGGCTGGGTTACCTGGGTGACCGGCATTACAGCACAGCCAGGACTCGTGGCCTGATGTAGGACCAAAACCTTTCTTTTGTCCATTGGGTATTATGCATTTACAGCACTGTATATTTAGTGGTTCAAGTTACATAATTCAAGTTACAATGGCAGTGCCCCAATCAAACGTTGGGTTACTTGCTCTGCACTAGAACGGGCAAGGCACCAGGCTCGAAAAGGTAAGGCCTTCACACGTCCAAATATCTTTATTTATTTTTTTGCATGATGTGTAATTGTTTTTTATGTATAATAAAAATTAAAAAAAGACTCCCACACTGCATTAACACACTTCCAAAAAGTATCACATTTACTAAGACCTTTAGTATGTGCAAAAACTTTTAGCAAAACCAATAACATGACCAATGATTGGTGCAAAACCAATAACATGACCAATGATTGGTGCAAAACCAATAACATGACCAATGATTGGTGCAAAACCAATAACATGATTTGTTTTGCACCAATCATTGGTTCTGTTATGTGCGAAACGGTTTTGTAGATTTGCACATGTTACAGGTCTTAGTAAACCAGGCCCTTAGTGGGCTATTTTGCACCTTCAGGCCTCAGCTTGGATGAAGGTAAAAAGCCTAACGGAGGTGCGATGCGTTTTGACCTCACCATGGTGTGGCGGCGGACGGTGGATTTGTCAGTGAAGGTACGGTTGCAGAGCATGCACATGTAGGGCTTCTCCCCGGTGTGGATGCGGTTGTGCCGCTGCAGCGCGTTCAGCTGGGTGAACTGCTTCCCACACTCCCCGCAGCTGTACGGCCTCTCTCCTGCAAGGGGTCAGGGGTCAGGGGTCAAAGGGCGTCACCAAGTTTAACCGCAGATTACACGGCCTCACCCAGATACTCAACTCCGGAAATGTTCCAATTTGATGCACCTTATAAATATTGTAATATGTAGGGCGTGTGTGACAAAGGTGTAAAACCATGGCAACGGACGTTCTGTACAATGGATCTGAACAATTAGTGCTACTGATTGGCCAGATTGTCTTCACACCTGACTCCCAGGTAAAGGGAGGGTGGAAAACCAGCAGTTCTCGGACCTCGAGGACCGTGATTTGCGCACCAGAAACTCCCACTGCCAACCAGAATAGAGTAAGGAATAGGAGCCAACCATCTGGTTAGCGTACAGAATCTGTGATCTGTTCACCACAGTCATCAGTAAGCACTGGATTGGATCAGTACAGGTAAACATTGAATTGGTTCAGTACATGTGTGCATTGGATTGGATCAGTACAGGTGTGCATTGGATTGGATCAGTACAGGTGTGCATTGGATTGGATCAGTACAGGTGTGCATTGGATTGGATCAGTACAGGTGAGCTGTGGGGTTTACCTGTGTGTATTTTCATGTGCTGATGGAGTGAGTTCCTCTGTGCGAAAGCCCTCCCACATTTCTCACACTTGTAAGGTTTGGAACCGGAGTGGATCCTGGCGTGATGTTTCAGGTACTCCTTAGACGCAAAGCTCTTGCCGCAGTTTTCACACATATAGGGCTTCTCTCCTATTCAAGAAAAGTCCAAATACAGTCGAATTTTCAGTAAGGAAGCTAAAAGCTGGTTCCATCAGGAGAGCGATCAGCTGAGACAGAAGCCTGTACACACACTGCGTAGCGCACCTGTGCGTCTCTTACCTGTGTGACAGCGCTTGTGGTAGGAGAGCATGTGGTTCTGCGTGAAGCGCGCATCGCACAGGTCACAGGCAAAAGGCTTCTCGCCGGTGTGAGTCCTGTCACACAAATGCCACGAGACATGTTACGCACACACACATGCACGAACACTCACACACGCACGTTATGTACACACACACGTACGTCCACTCTGTTTTTCTCTCTCTGACACACACACACACACACACACACACACGCTCACACACTGACTTTCTCTCTCACAGACACGCACAAACACACACACACACGCACACACAGCGTACCTGCGGTGTGTTTTGAGGGCGGAGCTCTGGGAGAACTTGGCGTTGCAGTCGGTGCAGTGGTAGGGCCGGTCCCCGGTGTGCGTGCGCTGGTGAAGCACCAGGGCGGTTTTGGAGCTCAGGGTCTTCGCGCACACAGCGCAGGCGTGGCGGTCTCCGCCCCCCTCGTGCACCTGCCGGCAGTGCCGCTTGACGTCCTTCTTGCGCTTGAAGGCCTTGCCGCAGACGTCGCAGGGGAAGAGGCGCTCGTCGCTGTGCACGTGCCGCTCGTGGATCTTCAGGTTGCAGCGGTTGGCGAAGGTCTGCGCACAGGTGCCGCAGCGGTAAGTGACCTCGGGCTGCTCCCCATGGCTCGCCGAGATGTGCTTCAGGTAGCTCTTCTCGTAGTGGAAGGAGCGCTGGCACTTCTCGCACTTGAACTGCCCGCTCCTCTTCCTCTTCCCTCCTCTTCTCCACTCCTCCTCCTCCTCCTCCTCTCCCTCCTCTTTCTCCTCGTCCTCTTTGATCTGGTAGTCGGACTCGCTGGGGCAGTTTTCCGCCGAATCCTGGTAATCGTCGAGGTCCGACTGCTCGGCGGTCTCTCCCGCTATCCCGCTACTCGCCGCTCCAGGGCTCCCCTGGGGCCTGTCCCCATCTAGGGCCCTCTCGGCGGGGCCTGGCGCCGGCGCGGGCTCCACAGTCTTGCGTTGAGCCTTCAGTTTCCTCAGGTACTTCTTTTTTGGGGGCCCAACTGCCACCCGCCGTCCCGCCAGCCTGTTGCTCTGCCTCGTGCTTTGCGCCGTCGCCGGCTTCGCCCCACCCTTTCGCTTCTCCCCCCGTTTCGCCGGGCGGGGCTTCTCCTCGTCGGGCCCCTCCCCCAAACTGTCCTCCAGAAAGTCCGTCACCAGGAGACCTTCCACCGAGTCGTGTTCCAGGGCGTGGGCCGATTGGCTGTCCTGCAGCAAGTCGTTGATCTGCGACGTGCTCGGGTCGCCCACGTCGGCGGTTATGGGTTCGCACGCCCGTCTGCAAGCCTCGACCAGATCCCGGCATTCTAACAGCTTGGCCATCTCCAGGATGTCGCCGGTCTTCGACATCTCAACTTCCAGTTTGGCGGTATAAACAAACTCCAGGAACCTGCCGAAATCCGACGTCGGCATGGTCCCCAGGAAGATTTTGGCGGGAGGGTCTTTGCCGAGAAGGATGCCTTTGAAGTAGCCGCTGGAAGCCGCCAGCATCACCTGATGTGCCTCAAACTCCTCCAGCTCGCCCTCAAAGTCCACCTGGACTGTGATGTCACACAGGTGACCCATCAACCTCAGCTGCTGCATCTCCCCCAGTAAATTCTCATGGTAGAAATTTGACATGAGCTGAACTACGGAGTCCCCCATGATTCCACACTCCTGTGGGAAAATATTGACGTAACAAAAGTTACATCCAGTGTTATTTTTTTCCCCTAGTTTTTAAAACAGGGTATTAATAGTGATAACTACGGCGCTATAGAACCAAAACGGTACAACAAGGCACTGGGATAAATTTTGTGTGCTCTCCTCCACATAATTCCAGTACAGAAGAAAGGTCACTGGGTAATGAGGGTTTAACCGTTACAAACATGGCTGTCAATGTAAATTATTATATATTTTTTTGGCTGTCAATGTAATTAGCTGGCTTGGGAATGGATGATAAGCGTATGCACAGAAGCTCGCTTTCTTAACACGGCAATTCACATATAGATTTGGGATTCACACACATACAGACATCACGTGTGTTAGAGTTCGTATTATGATACAATGGTGCAGTTAGCGTGGCAATTCTAGCTAACCTAACCTATTGGAAACCTGTCTTAATGAACGCAAGCTATCTAGCTAGCCAACAAAGAGGGGTTCTCGACAGCAGACTGATCGCAGGCTCGTCAGACCAATTAATGGCAACATAATTACCAGATCAGCTAGTAAACAATCTAAAATAATCACTGCGTTAGTTAGTATTGGTCGTGGCTAACTAGTTGGGGAGCAAGTGATGTATCCACGTTGTTAGCTAGCAAACAGTTATCTGGCGAATCTACACGTTTGGGGACAGTTGCTAAAATAGCTAGCTAGCGGGAGAAGTTTTAACTGAAACATTATGGCCCGTTATTTTTAAGGTATATTTTAAAGACATGTAAGGTAAGTTATAGTAAGGAACTATGTATCAAGGCAGCTAGCTAGTAGGAAAAGTTTTCGTTCTAATTTAACTAGTAAACATTAGCTAGATAACTTATCAAGCTATGCAGCTAGGTAGCTACCAGCCATGCAATGGCGGTGGATTATTTTAAAAAGCCAATGCATATCTTGCTAATTTACACTAATTCAGCAGTTCCAGGACCACTACCAACATATTTTTAAGAACAAAAGTAGGTCGTTTGAATGCTACGCAGCTCTACATCCGTGAGACCCGATAAACATATGCACATTTCCCTGACAGCTTTCTTACCGTAAGCTCGGTAAAATGGCAGCACTCCACAAATGCAGCAGGCAGACCCGGAGAGTATTTCCTGTAAAAATTGCACCCAGAACTCCGGCGCTCTCAGCAGCGTCCATATTGGATCATGGTGGTTGAAACCGCTTTGGCCGGCGAGGCCTTTCAAAATGGTTGCGAAACAGAAACGCGGAACGTTCCCAGATCACAGATAAGTCTCTAAAATAGATAGGTGGCACCTGGTAGCTAAACTAAATAAAAAATATTACTTTATATTAGAGTTAGTTTTGTATTTGCTCAAATGAAACACGGAACTTAAAAGGTGTCAATTCAAATAAAATGGCTCGATTTTTTAAAGGGCTTCACAATTGTCGTTTAAACCTCGTAGCGGCCTTGTTCACTATGTAATTGACTAGCATCGGTATAGCAAATCTATTTAGGGCGAATGAAATTATGCATTGCAAAATAATTTACCTTGCATTTATTGAGCTCAGAGGGAAACATTAATCGAATTACAACACGTTTACCAGACTATCTGATTTACAGGAGCTTCTCAGCAAGTAACAGATTACAAATTAATGCTTCACATCACAGTGGGAGGCTGGTGATGTAACGTGATGCACAAATCAAAGTGAACCATAGTGGGCTGACAACATCAATTAGGTACAACTGTACCTGACAAAATGCCACAGAGGAAAGGGAATGTTGTCTTTATTCAGACTTCCAATGAAACGCCAAACATTTAGTCTCTCTCAAGATAGGCTACTTCCCATTGTTTTCATGACATAAATTAAAATGTAGCCTA
Organism: Synaphobranchus kaupii; assembly: GCA_029718625.1. Taxonomy (NCBI): domain Eukaryota; kingdom Metazoa; phylum Chordata; class Actinopteri; order Anguilliformes; family Synaphobranchidae; genus Synaphobranchus; species Synaphobranchus kaupii. Next base: position 4,051,029 of record CM056381.1, on the reverse strand, counting down.
CTCAAAGAGGCCACACCTAGACAAGAGTAGTGGTTTTTATTGAAAAATATATATTTCTGTGTCTATTTTACATTTCTGGCTGACATCACTAAGTGCACACAAACACAATAATAGTAATACAATAAAATAAGTGGTGAAGATGGTAATTAAGTAAAAAAATTATAATAACCCATCCATTGGTATGAATTGTGCAGGACCAGGAATCATACCAGTACTTGTTTAGTAGTGTCTGTTTTTATTTATTACATTAAAGAATTGTATTAAGAGACAAAACTCAGGTAGCGTTCTTCAGGAGCGTTCTGACTGTATGAACACAGGATGGTGCTCAAATTCAGAGCTGGAGCTGTGATTGGTCATTCTTGTGCCCTGTCCCTTGAGTGATTGCTGCAGAAAGACTGGAAACAGCATCCCCATGGCAACCGTCCTCATGGCAGCCTCCAAACACTTTAATCTTGGACCAGTTGTGCTCTTTCTTATTGGTGAGGTCAATAACGTAGGTCCTCCACTCTGCCTTTTTGTCATGAACCTGACACCGATTTTCAGTTTGAAAAAAAAAAAAAAAAAGGGCAAAGATGGCTGTCAGGGTATGTAATTCCAGTCAGAATTATCAGAGCCTTTCTGTCTATTTATCTGAAACTTGACAGATACACGTGTAGCACTTACCGCCACGTGTCTCCGTAAGGTGGACATGTCTGTGAAGGTGCGTTCACAGGCTTTGCATTTGAAGGGCTTCTCGCCCGTGTGGATCCTCTGGTGCCTCCGCAGCGCCCCCTGCTGGGTGAAGGACTTCCCGCACAGCTCACAGAAAAAGGGTCGGGTATCTGAGGGAAGGGATTTACATTTGCCTCAAGGTTTTATTTTTCGTTGCATTTGGAAGCAGAAAACGAGGTTAGTGTGAAAACAGGAACGAAACACACAAGGCAATCAATGCAGAAAACAGTTCTGTCATATTATTCAAAACCTGCCCAGGAACTACAGATGCAAATTAGCCTCTGAGCTAACAATGGTGTAAAAAAGGACACATTCATATCCATATTGAAAACTGTAAACTGTCACTGTTAAATAAGCTAATACATTTTAAAAGAATTGCAGCTAATTTCATGGGGGAAACGGGTACACGCTGCAGTAGAAGCAGGATGCCAGTAGAGTGTGCACTGGTGCCAAAACTCTCCCTATTCTCCCAGTAGGGAACCTTATTGCATTTAGCCAAGTAATACCGCATGTCACACAAAGTCCAATCAGACAATCTATCTGTCATAACTTTATTTTTGTTGATTTTAATGTTTTCCTTGCTGTTTGCCAATATGCAGGTATAATGAAAAACACTGACAGCCTTTTATCTAGTTTTGCTGACATATAATTCACATACAACATGTCAGTGCCACATGAATGTGACTTCATATTGGCTAAGCAATCCTAAAAAGGTATTCAAAGCTATACACACAATGGAATGGCCATTGTAAAACCCAACTAAAAAAAAATAAAAGTCTCGGACAACAGCAAAAATAAAAAAGCATTTCACCAGTATGTCAGAAGCAGGATTAACCTCCTGCGACCCGGCATTAATTTTTTTCTGGCATAATACAAGTGTCTTGGATGACAAAAAAAACTATAATCCTTTCAAAATATATTAATTCTATTTTTACTGAATATCCCTTATATCCCATAGTAGAATATATGGTTCTTGAGATTAAGACCAGAGACTCATGGTGGGTTTTAGGAGGTTAAAAGCGCGTGGGCGGTACCTGAGTGGACTCTGCAGTGCTGAAAGTAGGACGATCTCAGGCCGAAGCTTTTCCCACACAGGTCGCACTGAAAGGGCTTTGCTCCCAGGTGACACACCTTGTGGTGCTTCAGGTATTCTTTGGAGGTGAAGTTCTTCTCGCACACGTCACACTGAAACAAACGCTGGCCTGGGAGGAACAGAGGACGACCGCATCAACTAAATGACTGTTTCAACCAATCACAACATGTATACTTACAATGAGAAAATTGCAGCAAGTCACACCCATTTGTTCTTGTTTGTTTGTGTGTTGATATGGTAGGCAGGAAGTAGAGAGGACGGAATGATGTCACAGCGCTGACGTGACCTCTGACCTGTGTGTGTTCTCCGGTGGGTGGTGAGTTTTCCTGAGTCCCCGAAGCTTGCGCCACACACCTCACAGATGTAGGGCCTCTCTCCAGTGTGACCTCTGTGTGACCCCAGCAGAGAGACATCAGTCACTTCCTGCTCCGCCTCCACATTCCGTACACACACACACACACACACACACACACAAGCTCTCTATATCTGGAACCTAATCATCCCCCCTACATCTGATTGGCTACTCAACCCCTTGCATTCCCTTCCTATTCTGATTCCCTAGTTCAATGCTACAAAGGCGAGTTCCTGTGTGTGTGTGTGTGTGTGTGTGTGTGGGCAGCTCTACCTGGTGTGTGTTTTGAGCTGGGAGGGCTGAGTGAAGCGCTGGTTGCAGATAGCGCAGTGGTAGGGCTTCTCTCCAGTGTGTGTCCTCATGTGAAAGAGCAGAGCTGTGCGGGAGCTCAGCATTTTCCCGCAGACGCTGCAGAGCGGTCGGGGGACGCGCCCCTCGTGTTTGCGGGCGTAGTGCGTGCGCACGTCGCGCTGCCGCTTAAAGGTGCCGCCGCAGGCGCTGCAGGCGAAACGGCGCTCCTCCGAGTGCACGCAGTCCCGGTGTTCCCGCCACGCCCCCGCGCTGCCGAAGCCCCGCCCACACGTCTCGCACCGGAACGCCTTCGCCCGCGGTGGCTCCGCACCGTGCGCCTGGCGGCAGTGCCGAGCGAGAGAGCGTCGCGCCGGGAACCGCCCCTCGCACCTGTCACACTGCAGGGCCTCCGCACGACTTCCGGGGGCTTCTGGAATGTTCTTCCCCTCGCTGCCCCACCCCATGCCGCGCCCTGTCTCTGTCCCTCCCCGGCACTTGTCTCTGTATCTGCAGGCTGCAGGTTTTCCTATAAGTCCTCTGGTGCTAACGTTACGGACGCCATCTTTATTATCGGGCTCCGTGCTCTCCTCTTCCTCCTTGTCCTCATGCCCGGCTCCTTCGTCCCTTGTACGTTTCCCTGCAGGCACCACTGACCCTGTCCCTGGCTCCTCCCTTTCTGATCCTGGATCAGCTCGGAGTTCTGCTCCTCCGCTCGCTGCTGTTCCCGCCGTTCCTTGATCAGCTCGGAGTTCTTCTCCACCGCTCAACGCTGTTCCCAGCGTTCCTGGATCAGCTCGGAGTTCTGCTCCTCCACTCGCCGCTGTTCCCGCCGTTCCTGGATCAGCTCGAAGTTCTTTTCCTCCGCTCGACGCTGTTCCCGGCGTTCCTGGATCAGCTCGGAGTTCTGCTCCTCCGCTCGACGCTGTTCCCGCCGTTCTTGGTTCAGCTCGGAGTTCCGCTCCTCCGCTCGCCGCTGTTCCCGCTGATCCAGAATCTGCCCGGGAACCAGATCGCTTCCAGCGGGCGGGTCTACGGGACTTCCTTCCTTTCGGACCCTGATGAATATTTCTGTGTTAAAAATTTATAAACAAAAGAAAATGGAAAACATTATTAAATTAAAGTAAGTAATTAAATTATCTTCACTGAATATAACGTAGTAAGATCATTTAAACGTCGCCCTGCTGGACTGCACTGGCACAGGTTTGATACCAGGCTGAGGGGCCCCTCCACACATTGGACCCCAGAGACTTAGCAGAATGAGCAGGGCCCTAATCCACATAGCTGGCTAACTGCACTGAGTATAACCCAGAACAGTTTTTTCGCTATTTCATATGTTCCATATTCAGGGAGTTTCTGGGTTTTACTCAGTGCAGTGTGTGTGTGTGTGTGTGTGTGTGTGTGCTGCAGCAGACCCACCTGGTGTGTGTGTTGTAGGAGGACTTCTGTGCAAATCTGGCCCCACAGTCTGCGCAGCAGTACGGTTTCTCCCCGGTGTGAGTGCGGATGTGCAGAGCCAGGCCGGCCTTGCTGGCGATCAGCTTGTCGCAGTGGGGGCACTCCTGGGGGGTTTTCTCCGCGTGTACCCGCCGGGCGTGGTCGCTGATGTCTTTCGGCCGCTTGAAGAGCTTGCCACAGACGGTGCAGGCGAAGGCGCGCTCGCTGGTGTGCACGGCCGCGCGGTGCTGCCGCAGGTTCTGCCGCGTCGCCACCAGCCGGGGGCAAAGGTCGCACGCGTACTTCACCACCAGCCGCGCCCGGTGCTCCCGCCTCACGTGCACCTGGAAGAGCCTCAGCGAGCCGAACTCCGCCCCCGCGCACTCCTCACATCTGAACCCCTCCTCCTGGGCGTGTCCCTGGGCCCCGCCCTCCATCTCCGGCCGACGCATCCTCCTGATGACCACCTTGGTTGCCAGGGCAACGGTGGCATCGGCGCCTGCCCTGTCTTGACTGACCACCGATTCGCCGCTAGACGCACGACTCTGGGAAGTGATACCGCCGTTGCTTTCTAGAGTTTCACCTTTCCCGGAATCGAGGTTTGAGATTTGTTCCTCTGGGGGAGGGGCCTTGCCCCTAAAACTGTGGTCAGTGGGGTTGGGAGGGGTCCCTGGCGAAGCTGTAACCCCGGTAACCCTGCAAGCCTCCTCCAGGTCTCTGCATTCCAGCCTGACGGCCGCCTGCAGCAGCCTGGGCAGCTGCGCCCGCGTCACCTCCACGCTGGCTGTGTAGGCGAACTCAGTGAAGGCCGCAAAGTCCTCCGAGCTGACATCCAGCAGGACCACGGCGGCCTGCCGAGCTCCTACCGGCTCCTGGCCGATGAATACTTTCTGGAAATAGGCGCTGCACGCGGCCAGTACTGCCTTGTGCGCGTGGAAGCTGCCGCGTCTGTCTTCCCGCCCTGCCTGAACTATGACGTCACACAGGTGGCCCAACCGATACTGGGAGTGGAGGGACCGCAGCAGGTTGGACGCCGCTACCTTGGATTCCAGCGTGATCTTCACCTCCATCATAACGGAGCCAACTGCGAACAAGAAACGAAATACGGTATGAAAATACATGTCATAACGTTACCTCGTGTTACTTTTCTCCCCATTTTTTGAATTCCCAGTCATCTTTGTAAACCCCTGACCAAAACTGCAACACCGTCCCGGAGAATCTATCCAAAATGCTTCCTGCTGAGGCAGGTTCAGCTAGTTGGCTCCTCTTTCGCTGCAGTTTTGACTGAATGGCATTGAGGAAAATATCATTTATTTGGGTCTTACAAGTTTGGCTTCACGTTTTAGCCTGGACATAAGTGCAGCAGTAGACTAGCCTAACTAGATTGACAGAAAAAAAAACGGAGAAAATGTATTTTCCCAGGAGCGTGTTTTTGTCACCCTTAGTTAGTTAGTTGCTATTAAGTTACGGTTAGCTAACTGAACATTACTGATAGGCCGCTATATAAATAAAAAGAATAGGCCTAGCTATAGCTTGGATAGCACATGTTTAGCAAGAACATTTCAGTTGCAACATTAACGTTAAGTAAATGCATTTGGCCGGTAAAATAGGCTACATAAGATTAGTGTTCAACATATTATCTGGAAAAGCGAATAATTTTTTGGTAACGATATATCATTATTAAACACCTTCAAAGCGAAACTGACCGTATATTAGCGTGTAATGCTGACAACTCCAGGGACTCACTAATTACCTTGCTGTTTAGAGTTGCTACTTTAGCTAACGGTTAGCTATCTTTACCGCATCCAGACAGGTCTCTTTGTTGCACACAAAGCGAAAAGGAGTAACCTATATTCTTTCATTCGTATGTCCATGCCTTTAAATGAACAGGCTCGTTTGCTAGCTGGCAAATACTCAATTTGCTATTCAAGCGCGATGCTTACGATTTGCTTCCTAAGGGTACGCGAGTTACTGTGGCAGCCTGGCAGGGGTTTGTTTGACAGCAGCGCTGCGAGACCCAAACAATGAACACATGCTAAATATTAGCAAATGCATACGTCATCTCAGCACATGCGCGGTGTCGTTGTGTGAAAGATTTTCTATGGCATGTATGGTAGCCTAATCACCAGGTACGAAAATGACGATTCTGTGCACAGAGCATCCCAACACCGGAACTCCTTAATAAAATAATTTGGTTGTCTTGAACGTCAACCGGAACACTTAGCCGAAGCAACTGTTTATTCACGGGTATCTTTCGGGAACCCACTTACCGCTGTGAGAGTTCCATATGGCTGTGAACATAGGTTGTCAAAGAACCAAACACACATCTCCAGGGATGATAGGGGAAACCCAAATGGTTTACATCTCTGAATGTCCTTTACAGTGTACCCACGCATAATTTTGGCCAGTTCTTTTCAATTCAAAAATTTCTTCAAACCGAACTAATCTCACTCCAGGTACAGATTTTTTTTCTGAGCCCCACAGAAGCGGTTATAAGATTTTTTTCATTCCAATTGGGTCGGCATGTTTAGCTGCCCAGTGCGCATGCTCTGGTTCCTAAAAGCCCCATAGTCTAACATGGTGCCTCCATGAATTGGCTTTATGCACCAATGAGCAGCTCTCATAGGAATCCATGGAACCGGTAAGCGGAAGCTGTCTCCAGTTATATATCTCGATGGTTCCAAATGCTCAAAAAATGCATCCTCCTTTCCTCCACTACCACCTCCTCTCTGCTGTGTCCCGAAAAAGATCTCTGTGTCCTAATCTAATGTGATTACATATTAATTACATATTGTTTGTTACTTATTAATTAATGTCTCGAGGCGAACCGCAATGACAGGTACGTTTTATATTGTACATGCAACTACTTGTACTCAAAACGTACAGGCTGTTTTGCATATTTCCGGGTAGGAGACGAGTGGAGGAAAGGAGGTAAGGAGTAAAGAATATTGGGAAGCACCCTTCTTGTGTCCATGCAAATATAGGGGAGAATGTCCCAAAGGCTCTGCTCCCACCTCTTCTAGAAAACCGTGTCCCCTGATACGTCCACATGAGGGCACTGTTGTATAGAAATGCCACGTCCACATATCTGCAGCATTGCCAAACCTTACAATCCTTTTTTGGACCTATTTTACAGACGTTATTTTAAAAAATGCAGTGTTTAGCACACGGTTGCTACCATTTTAAGCATCCTGTAGGCCCACTTCACAGCATGCAAGTCTGGCGGAGAGAGAACACGTTCGTCCCGGGGGTACGGTGGGATACATCAGGGAGAAACAATCACAGCACGCGCGACGGAAGAGGGAGATTCCCGCGTTTGCTCAGATCTCTGTTCACGCCGGCTCCCTCGCGCATTCTTTCACGTGTCCCTTGCTATTATCCACGTTAAAATATAGACGCATCAGCCGTCTCTGCGTCCAGCGCCGGGGCCGTGACAGCTGCCGAGCCGTTTTATTGACCCAGGAAGTCCATATGCCTCGCATTAGTGGTAATGAGTTCTGCAAGCTCGCGGCCCCCTCCGATGACTCACGCGGCACGGCGCAGACCGGAGGTTGTGGTTTTTCCATTTCACACAGGAATGCAACAGCCATGTCTGGGCTGTCTGCAGGGCCCCAAACTGCGCTGCGCTGCAGTGTCTGTCCGTATGCCTGTCTGTCCGTCTGTCCGTGCTTCTGTAGGCTACCTGCACTGTGCTGTTGTAACCTTATAAGAATTACAAAAACTAATATATATATATAGTGTATATATTTATGCTATAGTCATACACTATACAGTAGTATAGCCTCCTATAATGCATGATTATTCCTATTGGTGGTATTAGTGCTAGTGCTACTAATGATAATAACAATAATATATGCTTCTGAAATAGTTTAGATTTATGTATAAGTGCTATAAATACGTGTGGAAACATGGATATTTCAGAAAGATTGCATTAGCTATACGCTTTCTGGAGGCAAGTAATGCAAAGGTAATGAGATGCTATACTGTTAGGTTGTCAAAGTGTTAATTCACAACTTGTTTTTCTAATGCGGTTGATTAAATATTAAATAAATACATTAAGGTATTGCTCTGGCCAAATGCTGGATAGAGAAACGAAAAATATTTAATTTAATGTTGGGAAAGAAGAACAGTACCCCCACCCCCAAAAAAAAATAAAAAAAATAAAATAAACCTAAATGTATTTCCTTGGTTGGAAAAAATGTTTAACCAAAAAACAGAATGAGTACTTAGAGAAAGTTTTGGCGAGCCGGACTGACTCACAACACAAGCAACATGGAGCCGCTAACTGTGGATGGCTCTGTCCTCACGCGAACCTTCTGTGGTTTTAAAGATCCACTAAATCAATTCGCTGGGTAGCCCAACTGGTGATGGTAAACACGCAGAAAGCCCTGTGGTGCCTCCTTCCCCAAGGCCTACACCACTTTTTAAAATTATTATTTTATTATTTGTGTAGAGAATCCTTGACTGTTTATGTAATAATGCAAGCCTTGTGCCAGTCAGCTATATGAATGGTCAGCTCTGTAAAATAAATAAATAAATAAATGTTAACTTTAAAATGTTTGCAGTTCCTGAAAAGTAAATAGACCTTTATAATGCATGCCTATGTGTTATTTAAAAAAGTATATTCATAACTGTCAATGACATTTTAAGGTTTTAGTTAATATTATTTTTATGGGCATTGCCAGTTCACCAGGAAGGTGGAAGTTATGGTTAATTGTTTTCACAAGCCGCTGGTACTGAGGCATTTGCCTTTTCATATGCAGTGCCTGTATAGATGGTGGTGGGGTTTAGGAAGTGACTGGAGGGGTAGAAGGAACGGTGTTCTGCAGAGCTGCGAACGCTGCCGCACGCACGGGCACGTTTTCCACACCAATTGCAACATGTTCCAGGGTTTTGGTGATCAATTGGTCCATGCATTTTGACATGATTATTGCGCTGAACCAGCCCCACGGGTGACGCTCCGCAGTTATGTTAACTTTACGCAACACTGGTGTGCATGCGCAGTGAAAGTGCCCAGTATGTGGTTAAACTAACCTTCGCAAACTTTACGTTTGGGAGCTGCGTGAAGAGATGTTTTGGATCTCTCTCAGTACGCGCCCGCCCAGTTACCGTCTCGGTGCTCTTTGACTGGCTGAACTTCCAAACCGCGACGAACCGGTCCAGGAAAGAAATGGCAACAAATTACAAACCCCAAACAGTCTTAGAGAGATGTGAATTTGAGACGGGGGAGCCGAAGAGGAAAGCATAAATCGCTGCGCGGACTTGTCACAGAAATTAAAAGGAAATGAGCCGCGGCAAACGTGCAGTTATGTCGTGAGCGGCACCGAAGGCGCACAACTTAGAGCGAACATCAGCGTGGTGAAATATAGGCTATATACGGAGCAATGAATGTACATTCAATGTGGCCGTCATTTGCTATTGATTTTCTAATGAATGTATAGGCTAAATAAAGATTTTGTTGAATACTTCTCCTTCACTGTAGTAGAACTGTCTGACTCAATGGAATAAGGCCTTCCATTGAAAAAGGAACAGAATCGGACTCATTGATTTAAAAAGAAAATAAAACCTCAAACATCCTTCAGAGATAAGATTTCTCAGCCGCGTCTCCGAGGCTGCTCTGAATCACCGGCTATTTTCAGCGCTCCTGTTTCTCATTGACTCGTCCTTGGTGCTGTTACTGAAGTGTAATCGTATACAGCACTTAGCCAGTTGGCCATTCAGAACCAAGGAAAGTGAACTCTGGATCCGGCCGCTCGCTCCCCACACCACGTCAATAATCAATTTGTGCGCGTGTCAGCCGCTCTCACAGAAACATTGTTTTGTTGCCGGGGGGCGATCAGGCAAGGCCCCATGTTTCGCAACGCATTCGTTTAACGTTATAGCGTTATTGGGCCTGCGTCTCGCCGACCTGAGCTGCGTTTGACGGGGACCATCGCGGAGGTCTCGTGTGTGGGTTGGACGGCCAATGACCGACGGTTGATGGATGTATCACACATTCCAGACTGAAAGTGCTCGCAGCTCATCCATTTCCGTGATTACTAGTTCTGCCGACGCCGCGGCGCGGACACAGCACAATTCAATTCGCGGAACGGCGGGGTTGCTGTCCACACTGCGTGTAAATTATTATTTCACAAGCCAGCCCTCCCCGTTTCCATCCGTACAGAACTCCTCTGAGGGAAATATAGCCTAGACTGTTACATGGTTTGCTCCAATTATTTCACTCCTGCGGAGTAGCGTATCGCAGAACATTCATGTGCATCACCGCTAAAATCGTTGGCTTGTGACAGCTACATGCTGGTAGCTATTAGCGTAGGCCTGCTTGCCCGATAAATGACCAGTAATAACAATAATGGATTGTATGTTTTTTGTTTTTTTGCTCCTTTCAACATATGATCTCAAACACAGTGGAGGGGTAGGGGTGGGGGTGGACGACTCATCTCAGTGTGTAGACCCCCCCACCATCCCCGGGTGAGGCACAGTAGTCATTTTGCAACACACCACTGTGTTTATGAAACCCAGGGGGGAATGTGGCCTTTATAGGGTTGGCATATTTGCACGTCCAGCCACACACTTTGCCTTTGTGTTATTTTGCTTGGGACTGGAAGCCTCGGGAAGGATTCGGGTCATTTTTCCGTAATAGAAATTGCGATGTGGCCAGGCGTTCACACGTTACTGTGCCGTATTGAAATAGTGGCTAGGCTGGGCCAGTGTGCTCTGACTGAGTAAGAGCTGCACTTGGAGGATGTGTTTTTATGGCTGAGATGTTGTGTGACCGTGAAAGTGTTTTTTTTAATGGGGGAAATAAAGACTGCGTGCGGTATAAAACGTGCCCCACGGAAACACTGGCTGCAGTAGGAAGGTGATGCAGGACGTTCTTTATTTGGCACCTTTATGTGATTTTTTTCCCTCTGTACTCATTGTTTGCAGAGAGACTTTTCCAGAACATCATTCTCTCTGAGGAGGGAGGGGAAGGTGTTTCCCTGTGAACTTGTGTGCTGCGGACACGCTTCCTGTCCGACAGTCTGCAGTGTCGCTGGAAAAGAGGTCCCCATGTGGCCTGCTTTTCTCTCTCTCTCTCCCCCCCCCCCCCTCTCTCCCTGTCTCTCTCTCTCCCTCCCTCCCTCCTACGGACCACACCTGCGTGCCCATCAGCACATTCATACAAGGTCAAAGTTAGTTATGAGCACTCTCTTCACCACAAACCCCCCCCATATCTCCCTCCCTCTCTCTCTCTCTCCTCTGTAGATTGCGTCACTGTGCAGGCGTTTGTCAGGTCCTGTGGTTGCTTGCTGCCAGGCCTTTAGCCTTGCTGCTCTGTGTTGAGCTGTGCTATGCAGTGTTAAGATGTGCGGTGCTGTGTTAAGCTGTGCTATGCAGTGTTAAGATGTGCGGTGCTGTGTTAAGCTGTGCCATGCTGTGTTAAGCTGTGCAGTGCTGTGCAGTGTTAAGCTGTGCTGTGCGGGGCTGTGTTAAACTGCAGTGCTGTGTTAAGCTGTGCAGTGCTGTGTTAAGCTGTGCTATGCAGTGTTAAGCTGTGCTGTGCGGTGCTGTGTTAAGCTGTGCTATGCAGTGTTAAGATGCGCGGTGCTGTGTAAAGCTGTGCAGTGCTGTGCAGTGTTAAGCTGTGCTGTGCGGGGCTGTGTTAAACTGTGCAGTGCTGTGTTAAGCCGTGCTTTGCAGTGTTAAGCTGTGCAGTGCTGTGCAGTGTTAAGCTGTGCTGTGCGGGGCTGTGTTAAACTGCAGTGCTGTGTTAAGCTGTGCTATGCAGTGTTAAGCCGTGCTATGCGGTGCTGTGTTAAGCTGTGCTATGCAGTGTTAAGCTGTTTCATGCTTTGCAGTGGTGTGTTCAGCTGTGCTGTGTGTGCTGTGTTATGCTGTGCGGTGCTGTGTTAAGCTAGGCAGTGTAGTATAATGGTTAAGGAACTGGACTTGTAACCGAAAGGTTGCAGGTTCGATTCCCAGGTAGGACACTGCCGTTGTACCCTTGAGCAAGGTACTTAACCTGAATTGCCAGTATATATCCAGCTGTATAAATGGATAAATGTAATAAGAAGTTGTGTAAGTCGCTCTGGATAAGAGCGTCTGCTAAACAAATGCCTATAAATGCCTATAAGCTGTGCTATGCAGTGTTAAGATGTGCAGTGCTGTCCAGTGTTAAGCCGTGCTGTGCTGTGCAGTGTAAAGCTGTGCAGTGCTGTGCAGTGTTAAGCTGTGCTGTGCGGGGCTGTGTTAAACTGCAGTGCTGTGTTAAGCTGTGCTATGCAGTGTTATGCTGTGTGGTGCTGTGTTAAGCCGTGCTGTGCTGTGCAGTGTAAAGCTGTGCAGTGCTGTGCAGTGTTAAGCTGTGCTGTGCGGGGCTGTGTTAAACTGCAGTGCTGTGTTAAGCTGTGCTATGCAGTGTTAAGCTGTGCTGTGCGGGGCTGTGTTAAACTGCGGTGCTGTGTTAAGCTGTGCTATGCAGTGTTAAACTGTGTGGTGCTGTGTTAAGCTGTGCTATGCAGTGTTAAGCCGTGCTATGCGGTGCTGTGTTAAGCTGTGCTATGCAGTGTTAAGCTGTGTGGTGCTGTGTTAAGCTGTGCAGTGCTGTGTTAAGCCGTGCTGTGCTGTGCAGTGTAAAGCTGTGCAGTGTTAAGCTGTGCTGTGCGGGGCTGTGTTAAAGTGCTGTGTTAAGCTGTGCTATGCAGTGTTAAGCCGTGCTATGCGGTGCTGTGTTAAGCTGTGCTATGCAGTGTTAAGCTGTTTCGTGCTTTGCAGTGGTATGTTCAGCTGTGCTGTGTGTGCTGTGTTAAGCTGTGCTTTGTGTGCTATGCAGTGCTGTGTTAAGCTGTGCTGTGTTAAGATGTGCTGTGCGGTGCTGTGTTAAGCTGTGCTTTGCAGTGCTGTGTTAAGCTGTGCTTTGCAGTGCTGTGTTAAGCTGTGCTTTGTTAAGCTGTGCTTTGCCCCGCTACGCTGCATGAATGCTATGCCTGTGTTAGCCTGCAGATGCTGCAACGCTTGCAGCTCCTAGTACTGGAGTTCTACACCCTCCTGTTCCAAACACAGCTTTACTTCAGCGGATAAACTCACATCCACACTGTCATGTCCCTTCACAGTGAAACGACGCGCAGCGACACAAATGTGACTTTTCCCACGTGTGCCGAAAAATCTCAGCCGCCGGTCGTTTCCGCGAGTACCTTAACGGCCTCCGACATGTACACGGCACTTGCGTGTTTTTACTTAAATAAATCACTGCATCATGGCAATGTAGCACGCTGTCACACAGAGAACCTTCCGGATGCATTTCTGTGTCAGCTCTTGTTTCAAGGATTTATTCAAGAAATGTGAAACGGGTCAAAGTATCATTTATAATTAAGTCGTATGAAGCAATAAATCAGTCTCCTTGTATAACGATGCGTGTTATGTTTACAGCTTAGACACCCTGCTGTGTTTGTGTGTAAAAATAGGCTGTTTGGTTAGGGGAAAGATTATAGGATATCTCTCTCTGTCCGTACAGTGCGCTCTGAAAATAAAGGGCACGGCTTCAATCCTGTTTCCCGCACTGCTGCGATAATTGAGGGGAACACACAGCTGAACTCTGAACGCAGCAAAAGTCTGTTTTTCAAATGGGCGGCACTTCTTCAGTTCAAGCAATACCTGAGGGACAGGCAGCTGGCGTTGACCAGGTACCCCTTCCCAATTCCATATTTTAAATAATAAAATAATATATACTTGAAAGAGGTGAAAATCATGCGGGAATAAACATGCTTGGTTTTCTTGTCTCTGAGGGAATTCTTGGCCGTGGTTTTACCTGATGTTTTTACCTGTGATTCTCCTGCTGGAGAACTGAACCTTATGTCTCTTCAGCTAAACAGCGTCTGATCCTGTTTAATCACTGCATACTGTACTGCTCACATTTTTTGTGCTCGGTAGACACCCTCATTCAGTCAGACCTAAATATCCTTTTTTCCTCCTTTTGCGTATTTATACAGCTGGATATTTATTGAAGCAGTCTAGGTTATGCACTTTGCTTAAAATGACAGTGGCTTTGTCCCATCAGGGGGTCAAACCCGCAGCTCCCAAGATTAAGATGGTTAAAGTTCCATAACAACCACACCACACTGTGGCCCAGGGCCACTGCTTGAAATGGGATGCATTTAGAGCGTAAATGTAGAGCTTCAAATTCTTTTAAAGTAAAAAGACATCCGATTCGTTGTCTGAAAGGCCTGCGGCTGTTAGAGGGACGTGGCCTCGGGTTTCGTTGCCATGGTTGTGCAGGTGCAGGTTGCAGGTGTAGCAGGTGAGTGAAGGAAGGGGCTAAGAGAGCCGGGTCATTGCTGATGACATCGCTACGCTGCTGCTGTTTACACACATGCTAGGTTAGAGTCCCTACCCTTTATTACTTATGTCTCTCAAATGCACGATTGACCTGAACTAGGCTACTTCGGAAGCCAGGGTGTAATTACAGATGCTGGCTCATTCCCACATCCTGAGAAATGCAATACAGATGACATCAGAAAGGAGAGGGAGAGAGAGAGCGAGAGACAGAGAGAGAGAGAGAGAGAGAGAGAGAGAGAGAGAGAGAGAGAGAGAGAGAGAGAGAGAGGCTCCACTCAAAACGACAGTTCCGACAGAAATTTAGCAGCTTCAGTGTCTCTAACGCCCCATTTTATAACCAATAATAAATGCCACGGGTTCTTGGGTTGGAAATGGATTTATTACAACAGAGGGGCAGGGTAACATATTTTACAGGTTAGTCACAGTCTATTACGCATAACCTTTATCCCAGTGTGACCCCAAAGGGAAGGAAAAAAGCGATACATGAGCTTCTTCGTTATGGAGACGTGCCCAAACGTCTGCAAAAGCAGCACGCCGAAAATCAACACAGATTCAATGTTGGACGAACTGTATTAAAGACACTGTGTTTGAGGCTCCCTGAGAGCATGCACAGGTAAGCACACACAGGTAAGGCACATATTCACAGCACACACAGGTAAGGCACATATTCAGACCGCACGCACAGGTAAGGCCTATATTCATAGGACACACACAGGTAAGGCACATATTCACAGCACACACAGGTAAGACCTATATTCACAGGACACACACAGGTAAGGCACATATTCACAGATCAGTCATTCACCCACATCCAATCTTTACCCTGTCAGAGCTGCCCTGAGGCCAGGAGGGTTGTGGGTAGTGGTGTCACCCAGGAAGTGCAGAAGCCATTTGGCAGGTTATCACCCAGCGCAACAGCGCCCTCTCTGGTAGCTGATCAGCTGCGTCTGTCGCCGGCTTCACAGTGTAGTAACTGGCAGCTGCCTGATTGCATCCTGCAAGAATATGTTAAATCAGCAATGTGGCACAAACATGTCGCACAGCCTTTTCCTCGCTGTTCACAGTCGACACGCAGCTTCTCTGGGGGTCTGGATCCACCTCCTCGTGTTTGTGGCTGGCGGTTTGGCGGTTTGGAACGGAATAATGCGCTGTTATTATTAATGTTGTTTATGTTCCCCGGTCCTGACACACGATACACAGATCCGATGAAGATTAATTTGCAAAACATAGAAGAGGAATGAGATGTGCGGCCGAATTGTGTGTTTATGGTATCATAGCGTTCATGCGAATCGCGTTAGGCGATAATGAGTATTTTCTTCTATTGTTGCAGGATATTCTGTTGTGTAGCAACAACAAACCCCCCTCCTCCCCTCCCCAGGATAAGCCATGTTTAAACTGCGCTGCTGTGCCTAGACAAAGTCCCCCTCCCTACAAATGAAATAGAAGGAAAGCCATGAATATGTATTGCGTTCACTGTGCATTTAATCACGCCATCAACATAACAATTGATTGCGTGCACGCTGCAGTCACAAAAGTGCTGCTTGCTTTGTTTTGCGTTCATTATTTCGCTCCCTCAGTCAGCCCTTTTTGTCGGAGAGAATTGCATTCTGGGATACGCTGGGATACCGAGGCTGGCTCGGTGCCAAAGGGCCTGAGAGCTCGGCTTCGCCGAAAGGCGCCTTATCTGCGCTGCACACGCTCGCCGTGTCCGTGAGAAAACGCCATCCTCTGATTACACAGCAGGGGCAGTTATGTGCAGTCTGGGGATTCTTGGGAAGCAGATTTCCCAGGATGCATTACCTGCATTACCCAGCCCCCAGTGCTGCAGAGAAATTGGGTTTGGGGGCAAGGTCAGGTGTGTTGATAACAGAGAGAGAGAGAGCGAGAGGGAGGAGGATTCTGGGAGCTGCAGTTTTAAAGCCATGACACTGCAGAAACACTCGAAAGAGGCTTTACAGTCAGCTTCACCAGTCAGGATCTTATAATTTAAAATTTGAAATGCAAGTACAAGTGGAAGAATTGGATTTGCAGTTAAAATTAAACTGCCGTTTTTTTAACGGGAGCTGATAATTACATTAAAATTGCAAGAACTTAAAGATGAGTAAGCCAGCAGGCTCTGGCGGAACATATCTAAAGAACGTAATGAGATCGTTTATAAACCGCTCAATTAAAACTTCATTTAGACTTCATACGACAGTAATTTCTGGAGACTGGGCGCAAGACCTTGGAAAAATATGAGTGAAATTACTGTTTCTGAGGCCCAAAATACCAAGTTTGTTTTACTGAACGCAGGCAAAATATTGCATCCAAAGAATCTGTCAATTCAGATGTTTTGGTTACACAAATTAGGAAAATGACTAAATCAAAAACCCTTTGAAAGTGTAAATTGCTTTCGTTAAGGCCACCTAGGGATTCCCACACACGGACACCTTCCCCTTTGTTTAGGGATTATTATGCAGCCAGTTTGGTGTGAGTGAGTTTCCCTTTCAGGGAATGTTGACTTTGGAAAATTATCCTCAAAATAAGAAGGATCACACTTGCAAATGGCGTTCCCCTACAAGGACGACCACACTGGGAAAAGGTAGGTTGTACATTAATTTTATGTGCTTGTTTTATGCCAAAATTATTTTTTTTGTTCCTGACACACAGTGGTATCTTCCACCAGCAAAGGAGAAGGAAAACTGTACAGTCCCAAGCGTGTGATACCTAATGGTGGTTATGTGTTGATACACTGAAAAATTCCTCTTTTGGGAAGTTCACATTGAGGTTTTTTGTGGGATTATGAATTTGATTGAGTTTTCATTCACTTGCCTCATCTTTCCCTGAATTCCTGGGCACCCCAGTGAATCTGAGGCTTGTTATGGATGTCTGACGCCTTTAGTGATAAACCACCGTAGAGGATGTGGCACAAAGTCTCTCCTGTGTGTAAAGGGGTTTCTGGCCGTCTCTCATTTCTTTCCCCCTTGTTACGGTTTGGAAGCAAACCCCACCACAAGGCCTCAGGACACTACTCATATTTGAGCTTGCTTGGTTGTTTTGTCTAGTTTAGAGCTGAACTGAAGAACTAATGTACTAAGCAAGGTTGAGGCCTGCAGTAGCTATATGGCTGGTGTTGGGGTCATGGCGGTTTCTTGCAGAAGGGGGATATAGCTGGTGTTGGGGTCAATGGCGGTTTCTTGCAGAAGGGGGACATAGCTGGTGTTGGGCCCACGGCGGTTTCTTGCAGAAGGGACATAGCTGGTGTTGGGGTCATGGCGGTTTCTTGCAGAAGGGGGATATAGCTGGTGTTGGGGTCAATGGCGGTTTCTTGCAGAAGGGACATAGCTGGTGTTGGGGTCCACGGCGGTTTCTTGCAGAAGGGACATAGCTGGTGTTGGGGTCCACGGCGGTTTCTTGAGAAAAAGGGTGAGCAAGTGAGCTTTATTCTCCTGTAGAGCCGAGGATGAGAACATTTAATCCACACTCTACACACGTCTCTCCAAAACTCTAAGGAATGTGTGTCTGAGGTTTGTCAAACGCTTAGATGCCGCATGTGTGTGTGTGTATTAAGTGTGCCAATGATGGAAAGGTCATGATTGCCAGAGTGTCTTTTGTGGGTTACAAAACAGTCAGTTTGCTTTGAAAATGTGATCCGTGCTTGTCTGTCTTCTCAGAACCCCATTTGAATGTTGGAAATTCCCCCTAAAACTGGCGGCTGTATGAATTTTAAACGAAGGAGCAGACAGGGACGTTGTGGCGGATGAAAACAGGATGTTGAGGCTTTTCGTAAAAATTCGTTTTTTAGGACAACAAAAATCTTGGTTTTTTTCTTGGTTTAATGTGGTATTGATATCTCAAGCAGAGCTGAGATTGGTTAGGAGGACTGAAGTTAAGCAGAACTGAGATTGGTTAGGAGGACTGAAGTTAAGCAGAGCTGGGACTGGTTAGTACTGAAGTTAAGCAGAGCTGGGACTGGTTAGTACTGAAGTTAAGCAGAGCTGAGATTGGTTAGGAGGGCTGAAGTTAAGCAGAGCTGAGATTGGTTAGGAGGGTTGAAGTTAAGCAGAGCTGGGATTGGTTAGTACTGAAGTTAAGCAGAGCTGGGATTGGTTAGGACAAAAGTTAAGCAAACCTGGGATTACTAAGTAGCTAAGTAGGGTTGGAATTGGTTAATAAGGTACTTTTATTGGGGGACCCGGAAAAAAAATAAAGCATTGCAGGATAAGGCAATAAGGCATTAAGGCATTGCCATGAATTCAAAAGAGGTTTTGGCGGTAAGTTCAGCAGTCCAGCACAGTGATGGGGGACACTGTGCTGTAGAAGGTAAACTTCTCCAGGTCATATGTTAAACTGTGGTCCAGACTCACTGTGGCCATTTAAGATCTCTTGCCAATTTTCAAAAGTGTTGTTAACCTGGTCTTCTGGTCGAGTGCCCAAAAACATCTCTATTCGGCCGATTCATCACCCCCTGATTGTCTACACAACCCTTGTTTCCGCCGCCCACTTTGATACCTTTGAGAATGCTGCATAGGAGAATTGACAAATGAGAATTAATGGCAATTAGCAGCGTTAGGATGTGGTCAGTGTCTGTAATGGCATTGAGCAGCGTTAGCGTGTGGCAGGTCTGTAATGGCATTGAGCAGCGTTAGCGTGTGGCAGGTCTGTAATGGCATTGAGCAGCGTTAGCGTGTGGCAGGTCTGTAATGGCATTGAGCAGCGTTAGCGTGTGGCAGGTCTGTAATGGCATTGAGCAGCGTTAGCGTGTGGCAGGTCTTATGATGGCAGCTCTGTTTTTTTCCAGCAGCGGCTTAGTATCCTACACCGTTTAGGTTGTGGGGTTGCCATGGCGATTCCCCCCCCCATGTTGTTATGCTGTGGCCTGGTTGCTGTGATCTGATGCCCCCCCCTCCTGCCGAGCGTGAAAGCGCAGGTCATGTGACCCGTACTCCCCGCTCTCCTGCAGGGTATCGAGCGCACTTCCACAAGCCCAGTCAGGGTATCGAGCACACTTCCACAAGCCCAGTCAGGGTATCGAGCACACTTCCACAAGCCCAGTCAGGGTATCGAGCACACTTCCACAAGCCCAGTCAGGGTATCGAGCACACTTCCACAAGCCCAGTCAGGGTATCGAAGCGCACTTCCACAAGCCCAGTCAGGGTATCGAGCACACTTCCACAAGCCCAGTCAGGGTATCGAGCACACTTCCACAAGCCCAGTCAGGGTATCGAAGCACACTTCCACAAGCCCAGTCAGGGTATCGAGCTCACTTCCACAAGCCCAGTCAGGGTATTGAGCACACTTCCCACAAGCCCAGTCAGGGTATCGAAGCACACTTCCACAAGCCCAGTCAGGGTATCGAAGCACACTTCCACAAGCCCAGTCAGGGTATCGAAGCACACTTCCACAAGCCCAGTCAGGGTATCGAGCACACTTCCACAAGCCCAGTCAGGGTATCGAGCACACTTCCACAAGCCCAGTCAGGGTATCGAGCACACTTCCACAAGCCCAGTCAGGGTATCGAGCACACTTCCACAAGCTCAGTCAGGGTATCGAAGCACACTTCCACAAGCCCAGTCAGGGTATCGAGCTCACTTCCACAAGCCCAGTCAGGGTATCGAGCACACTTCCACAAGCCCAGTCAGGGTATCGAAGCACACTTCCACAAGCCCAGTCAGGGTATCGAAGCACACTTCCACAAGCCCAGTCAGGGTATCGAAGCACACTTCCACAAGCCCAGTCAGGGTATCGAGCACACTTCCACAAGCCCAGTCAGGGTATCGAAGCACACTTCCACAAGCCCAGTCAGGGTATCGAAGCACACTTCCACAAGCCCAGTCAGGGTATCGAGCTCACTTCCACAAGCCCAGTCAGGGTATCGAAGCACACTTCCACAAGCCCAGTCAGGGTATCGAAGCACACTTCCACAAGCCCAGTCAGGGTATCGAGCTCACTTCCACAAGCCCAGTCAGGGTATCGAAGCACACTTCCACAAGCCCAGTCAGGGTATCGAAGCACACTTCCACAAGCCCAGTCAGGGTATCGAGCACACTTCCACAAGCCCAGTCAGGGTACCGAGCTCACTTCCACAAGCCCAGTCAGGGTATTGAGCTCACTTCCACAAGCCCAGTCAGGGTATCGAGCACACTTCCACAAGCCCAGTCAGGGTACCGAGCGCACTTCCACAAGCCCAGTCAGGGTATCGAGCTCACTTCCACAAGCCCAGTCAGGGTATCGAGCGTACTTCCACAAGCCCAGTCAGGGTATCGAGCACACTTCCACAAGCCCAGTCAGGGTACCGAGCTCACTTCCACAAGCCCAGTCAGGGTATCGAGCGCACTTCCACAAGCCCAGTCAGGGTATCGAAGCACACTTCCACAAGCCCAGTCAGGGTATCGAGCACACTTCCACAAGCCCAGTCAGGGTATCGAGCACACTTCCACAAGCCCAGTCAGGGTATCGAGCGCACTTCCACAAGCCCAGTCAGGGTATCGAGCACACTTCCACAAGCCCAGTCAGGGTATCGAGCGCACTTCCACAAGCCCAGTCAGGGTATCGAGCACACTTCCACAAGCCCAGTCAGGGTATCGAGCACACTTACACAAGCCCAGTCAGGGTATCGAGCACACACTTCCACAAGCCCAGTCAGGGTATCGAGCACACTTCCACAAGCCCAGTCAGGGTATCGAGCGCACTTCCACAAGCCCAGTCAGGGTATCGAGCACACTTCCACAAGCCCAGTCAGGGTATCGAGCTCACTTCCACAAGCCCAGTCAGGGTATCGAGCACACTTCCACAAGCCCAGTCAGGGTATCGAGCACACTTCCACAATCCCAGTCAGGGTATCGAGCACACTTCCACAAGCCCAGCCAACATTATGACATCATCCTTTCTGTAGGTGGGTGGGGCCTGAGGAGAAATTCATCTGTGATTGGTGGAGAGAGTCACATGGGGGAATGTATGTGCCACGTGATTTCTCTTGCTTGTGTAAGTTTTTGTGGTTCAGTGTGAATATCCCAATTTCTTTTAGTAAGGATTTATTTTCTCCCCCAAAATCAATTTTCAATGTTTTTTTTTTTTCCCTATTTTTCCTCAATTTTCTCAGTTGTAGTGGGCTTGTCTCATGACTCTCATCCCTGTAACGTCTTCAGTCAGGTTGGGAGAGGGCAGACTTTCCTCTGAATTACATTCTGCTCTGCAGTCCCCCCAGCTGAGCTGCGCAGTCACTCTGCAGTCCCCCCAGCTGAGCTGCGCAGTCGCTCTGCAGTCCCCCTAGCTGAGCTGCACAGTCACTCTGCGGTCCCCCAGCTGAGCTGCGCAGTCACTCTGCAGTCCCCCAGCTGAACTGCGCAGTCACTCTGCAGTCCCCCAGCTGAGCTGCGCAGTCACTCTGCAGTCCCCCCAGCTCAGCTGCACAGTCACTCTGCAGCCCCCCAGCTCAGCTGCGCAGTTGTTGTGTCCGGGTAGGATGATTGATCTGCAGCTGATGCTCGAGGATTCTCACCTTACAGACCGAATCCCTCTCTCCCTGGATGAGCCTACAGCCAATCATGCACCTCCCTGGGAGACATTAAAGCCAATCATACGCCTCACTGGGAGACGCTAAAGCCAATCATGCGCCTTCCTGGGAGACGTTACGGCCAATCATGCTCCTCCCTGTAGAGCCAATGTATCCAGCTGGCACTGACGCAGTCAGCTGTTCATACTAGAGAATTCCACCCGCCGCCGACCGGCGTCTTTGTCTCCGCGGGTGTCATCAGCGTGAACGAGCTGAACGGACACCGACCTCGTACGTAGCGCGCGGGAGATACCGTGCGGCGCGATCAAGATTCATGTCACAAACAGAAGGAACTCCCCGCAAGACATTTTCCAAAACATGGCCTGCAGTAAGAGAGAGAGAGAGGGGGGGGAGAGAGGGAGAGGAGTAGAGTGAGAGATCTGGAGCCCCAATCCCCGCGTACGCTTTGATAAGCTTTACAAAAGCAAATACAGCGTAGGAGTCTTTCTCAGAATCTGAGCTCGGAGGAGCGCAAAGCGGCATTTTGAACCGTCTGTGGCGCTCCCGAAATGCGCCGTAGCGGGTGTGAGGGTTTAAAAAAGCGAAACGGTTAACCCCCTGATCCTCTCCATGGGTGAAGGGCAGGGGGGGGGGGGGGTGTTTTAGGGCTGGTGTGTGACTCAGAGCAGAGCGAGCGAGTCGATGGGTTTCAGCTGTAAGAGGCGCCTCTAAGATGCACCGCAGGCTTGTCTCACGTTCACTTGCAGTAAAACCATGACCAATATGGCAGATTTACAGTCATAATGGTGCTGAAGCTGTTACTTCCTGATATGTTTTTTTTAGAAGCTGTTAACCCCCCTCGTGTCTGAAGAGACAACGCTACGGGCCCTCTGAACTTCACTTTAAACAATGTCAATTAAAGAGAGATCAGTCATTGCATTTCTGTTTTCTTTAACAATATTTAGGGTTTATAAAAGAGTTATTACTGAAAGCCCAAACGTCCCTTCCTCCCAAGTTGTGCGGTCAGTGCCGCCTGTCTTGTCAGTAATTCCTGTGCTGTTGGTACTTCCTCTTTTGTCTGTACTTCTGTTCTGTCTCCCTCCCAACATTAATTTGTGTTTATTTTCTTTGTGCTCTCCTCAGAGTGTGATTGATGCCCTTTGCATGCGCAGTGATGGCAGTTTAATCAGAGATGGTGAGATCCCGGTTTTGGCTCCGCCCGGGGGTTGCCAGGTTTGTAATGAGAGTGAGTCACTGAGTCACGCCGGGATGCCAGGTTAGCGATGGGGGGGAGTATGAGTCAGCCTGGGTTGCCCGCTTTTTTAATGAATCGTGATTGGCAGTGCTAGACACTCTGCACTCAGCGCAGAAGGTGGGGGTGGGGTGGGAGGGGGTTGATTCGCTGGCCTGGAGCTCAATGCCACGCTCTGCCCAATCAGAAGCAACCCTGCGGAAACATGTGGAGATAACCCCCCCCCCCCCCCCGCACGCAGGGCTGCCTCCCTGCGGTGTTTCCACAGTGCGCTCTCTCATAAAGCTAAACCAGTGCACCAGCTCCTATCCTGCAGAGCTGCTGTCCTTTATACTGTTTGTTTTTTTTTCTAAGCAATTTTATAATTAGCTGTGATGACTTACCAAACCATGCACGGGTGCACGTCCTTACCAAACCATGCACGGGTGCACGTCCTTATCAAACCATGCACGTGCACGTCCTTATCAAACCATGCACGGGTGCACGTCCTTACCAAACCATGCACGGGTGCACGTCCTTACCAAACCATGCACGGGTGCACGTCCTTACCAAACCATGCACGGGTACACGTCCTTACCAAGCCACGCACGTGCACGTCCTTACCAAACCATGCACGGGTGCACGTCCTTACCAAACCATGCACGGGTACACGTCCTTACCAAACCATGCACGGGTGCACGTCCTTACCAAACCATGCATGTGCACGTCCTTATCAAACCATGCACGGGTGCACGTCCTTACCAAACCATGCATGTGCACGTCCTTATCAAACCATGCACGGGTGCACGTCCTTACCAAACCATGCACGGGTGCACGTCCTTACCAAACCATGCACGGGTGCACGTCCTTATCAAACCATGCACGTGCACGTCCTTATCAAGCCATGCACGGGTGCACGTCCTTACCAAACCATGCACATGCACGTCCTTACCAAACCATGCACCGGTGCACATCCTTACCAAGCCATGCACGTGTGCACGTCCTTACCAAACCATGCACGGGTGCACGTCCTTATCAAACCATGCACGGGTGCACGTCCTTACCAAACCATGCACGGGTACACGTCCTTACCAAGCCACGCACGTGCACGTCCTTACCAAACCATGCACGGGTGCACGTCCTTATCAAACCATGCACGGGTGCACGTCCTTACCAAACCATGCATGCGCACGTCCTTACCAAACCATACACCGGTGCACATCCTTACCAAGCCATGCACGTGTTCATGACTTTATCAAAAAATTGTCAGATCAAATAAATGATTGGGCTAATTAAGTAGCTCTGTGACACCCTCATTCCCTTCCCTGGAGTCGATACAAATCATACAAACGCCAATCAGCAAGAGGGGGTGGGGTCTGTTCTTTTGTGGGCGGAGACTCTAGCCTTCTTTGTGATGTACAAGAGACTAGATATATATACACACAACCATATGACACTATATACATACAACCATAAGAGACCATATACAGTGCCCTCCACTATTACTGGCACCCCTGGTAAAGATGAGTAAAAAGGGTTATAAAAAATTCACCGTTTGGTGAATTAGCTTAATGTCACATTGAAAAAATGAGACAAATCCAACCTTTAATTGAAGTAAATTTATTATGAGAAAAAAAGAAGAAACCCTTCAAGTTATCCATCCATATCTACTGTATTTCTGGCAGCAGAGTGATGGCTTAAGGCTTGTTTGATACGTCAGACCCTTGATGACTTACAGCCATTTAGCCAACCATGTGTTCCATACTGTTCCAGTGTAATTTACAGCTAAATCTAGTCCCACCCCTCAATTTCCATAGACGTTATAGTATCGCTTGTAAGAGTACCAGAAAATATACAAACATATACAAACAAACATAAGAGATTATATACACACAACCATAAGAGACTATATTTATATACAAACACACATAAGAGATTATATACACACAACCATAATAGTCTATTTACACACGATTATAAGAGTCCATTTACATACAAAAATAAGAGATTATATACACACAACCATAAGAGACTATATTTATATGCAAACAAACATAAGAGATTATATATTTACACACAAACATAAGAGACTATATATTTACACACAAACATACGAGGCTATATATTTACACACAAACATAAGAGACTATATATTTACACACAAACATAAGAGACTATATATTTACACACAAACATAAGAGACTATATAGACATACAACCATAAGACCCTATAGGTAGTAGTAATACATGCTGTGCAGGTGGTTCATTCTAACAGGGTTAGGGCAGAGTAGAATGGCAGAGATTTTGAGGGAGAGGTCCAGTGTTCTGAGTCCTAGCGGTACTGGTGTACACTGTGGGAATAGATTGTACCGCATGATCTTAATGAATATCAAACAAATCCTTGGTTTTGTTTCTGCCCTGTAGTGGAAACGGCACGACAGCACTCTCCCGCTCACACCTGCTAAATTAAACAGTGAAAATGTGCTTAGTAAGGCTTGTGCCGTGTGCACCGTACTCTAATGAGCTTTTGAAGCTCACGTCTCTACTTCATCTAATAATCATTGTTTTAATCTGAGAAACATGTTGTTTCAGCACTGGCCTCATGGCTTTGGGAGATATGATCTAAATCCCCCTTGTGTATAACTGCTGTACACTATAATGTCTGGAAACATCATCACAGTCATTTTTCAGCTTCTATAATAGATGCTAACTCAGAGTAGTATAATATATGGAAGTTGATTGTGCAAAATTTACAAATATGCCAGGCACCATCAATAAATAATTAAAATAATTGATGTATATTAGAAACTCAGTTGAGTCAATTATAAACTCATCACCTGACTTTTATATTTGAAGATGTATTACCTTGCTTTCTTCCATACAAATTAGTAAACATCAATAATGGTTATATTCTTATGTGACAGTTTTTTTTAAATTGGTGCCCAACGTGGGGCTGTACATCTGCAAATCCCACCCGAAGCCTGTCTGTGGCAGCAAACTGCATTACTAATTGGAACCTAATGCTCTAATGGGGGGTGTGTGTGTGTGTGTGTGTGTGTGTGTGTGTGTGTGTGTGTGTGTGTGTGCGCATTCATGTATGCGTGCATGTGCGTATACGTGTGCATGTGTGTGCATGCGTGTGTGCGTTTAAGCGTGCATGTGCATATACGTGTATGTGCGTGTGTGTGTGTGTGTGTGCATTCATGTATGCGTGCATGTGCGTATACGTGTGCATGTGTGTGCATGCGTGCGTGTGTGCGTTTAAGCGTGCATGTGCATATACGTGTGCGTGTGCGTGTGTGTGTGCGTGTGCGTGTGTGTGCGTGTGCGTGTGTGTGCGTGTGCGTGTGCGTGTGCGTGTGTGCGTGCGTGTGTGTGTGTGTGTGCGTGTGTGCGTGCGTAATCGAGTGTATGTGTGTATGTTTTTGTGTCATAGAGTGTGTGTGTGTGTGTGCGTGTGTGTGTGTGTGTATGTGTGTGTGCGTGTGTGCGTGTGTGTGCGTGTGTGCGTGCGTGTGTGCGTGTGTGTGCGTGTGTGTGTGCGTGTGTGCGTGTGTGCGTGTGCGTGTGTGTGTGCGTGTGTGTGTGTGCGCGTGTGCGTGTGTGTGTGCGTGTGTGCGTGTGTGCGTGTGTGCGTGTGTGTGTGTGTGTGCGTGTGTGTGTGTGTGTGTGCGTGTGTGTGTGTGTGTGCACACTGGTATAGTTCTTTACTGGCTTTGTGTATGAGAGAAGCTCCCAGGAGTGTGCTGTGTGCTTCAGAAATTGTCCATGGCTGAACTCTCAGTGAAGACGATTAGTTACAGCCTGCAGCTCGACAACCCCCCCCACACACACACACACACACACACACACCTTGGCTTGCCTCCGCTGCAATAGAAACAGCCTCTATTCCACTCTAACCACCACAATCTCTTCAAAATATGTAAATTCATGTTAATGCTTGGCTCTGTCAGTCCTATGAATAAATATGTGTCTGATCCCCAGTTGCTTCCCTGCAGATGAAACTGGGAGATATTAAGTTATGAGCGTACACCGCTGTTGTATTATCACATTATTAGCAAACTTTTATTCTGGCTTTGTTTCCTGAGGAGATGCAAATTCTGTCTGCCGCAGTTGATTCAACGAATGCTTTGTTCTGAACGATTTGTTTGCGGTAGAGGTTTTTTCCCCCCTCAGATTCAAATATCTAAAGATCGGTTTCTGTTTTAAGCATTGTGCTCGGAATACATTCCCACCAAAAAAAAGAAAAAAACTTCTTTAAATTACGTTCATGTAAGTTATGGTCATGACAGAAATCTCAGGCTTGGAGTGACACGATTCTGATGAAAACACCACTGATTGAATGCAGAAATTGCGGTGACCTCGTCTTCATCCCTTTAATCTGTGCAGGAGTGGGAAATTGCATAAGAGCCGTAATGGCGGAGTGGGAAAGTGCATAAGAGCCGTAATGGCGGAGTGGGAAATTGCATAAGAGCCATAATGGCGGAGTGGGAAATTGCATAAGAGCCGTAATGGCGGGGCTCAAAAAGGCAGGCCATTCATTTTGGGCATACAAAACTCGGAACTGATGCTTTCCGTAACAGACGTGCAGAAATGCAGGTGTTAAAAAGTGTTGAAGATTTTTTTAAAGGTCAAAGGTCATTGATTAAAAATAAAAATAAATGTGCCGTGTTGTAAATTTAAGTTCTGTTATTATGTTTGTGTGTGTGTGTGTAGTTGCTATAAATCATGAATGCAAGGATGTGGCTCATAGTAGAAAAGTAAATCTTTCTGCACCACGGTGTGGTCTGGAATCCTGCCCGTCACTGCCCAGCAGGGCGGCGCTCTAGGCAGGAGGGTTCACTCAGCAGGGCTGTCTCCACCACACTGCGCATATGTTGTTATGTGTCCCGTACGTAATTATGCTCATCAGCTTGCACACGGGTACACGGACATAGCATAGCATAAACATAGCATAAACACACCCAACACGCCACACACACACACACTGACACCCTCGCATACCACACGCACACACACACACACACTGACACCCTCGCATACCACACGCCCAACACGCCACACACACACACTGACACCCTCGCATACCCCCCACACACTGGCACGTTCTCACCTGGATCTAAGTCGATGTGCAAAGAGCGGCCGTGTGCTCGGCACGTCATTTGCAATTCAAACTAATCGGAGGATGATGCGCTTTCTGCATTAGATTAGATTAATGCGCTTTCTGCATTAGATTAGCGCTCCTGCAGCCGCTGATGGGTACAGCGCAGGGCCGGGAGGCGCACGTCTGCAAATTACCCACGATCCCTTACGCAGCAGCGCATCTGCTGCAGATTAACAGGCGTTGTTCGGAGAGACGTGAGTCGATTTTTTGTGTATTTATGTTCAACGGAATGCTGGAGGCCAGGGGGCTTTTAGATGTGTGTCTCTGATACTGCTCTGATCTGGTAACAAGAAGGAGGACTCTGGTCCTGTCGGTTCTGCTGTTGAGAAGATAAACCAGGCAGAGCTCAGCATTGGTGCAGACATGTTGTGTAAGTTTATAAACAAACGTACTCCTTCTTTAAAGAGTACTGAGAGAGAGCAAGAGAGAGAGAGAGCTTCAGTTCCACAGCACATTAATGCATCAACACACGGTCATTTGCAGTTAGTAACAGTACTTACAGCACTGGCCTACAACATAATGAATCCAATGCTAAAAAGGCACATGGCTGAGAAAAGTGGTTTTGGGTAATTTACTGGCATTATGAATGTAGCTGAAGCTATGTTAACCTGTATGGTGTTAAGCAACTAGCTTAGATACAGAGCCGAATTCTGCAGGTTGTAATGGACTAACAATTTGGTCACAAATGACAACAGTTTAGTGATTTAACTTCCAGCCAAAGTGATCTAAGGTGCATTTAACATGGTAATCGAATGGCGTGTGTATTTGTGATTCCGCCATTTGATGACACGACTCGCACAGCTTTCCACATCCAGCTCATCCCCAAGATTCAGGCGGACCTGAGCCAAGGTTTTACCTGCGGCTTGTTCACTGGGGTTGAACCTGCGACCTCCATTGTTCACCGGCACGGGACAAAGCCTGGTAAACCAGTGCGCTGGGTATGAGGTCTCTCTCTCTCTCGCTCTCTCACACTCTCTTTCTTGCCCCCCCCCCCCCCGGTGTCTCTGGTTTCACCCGCTACCCTTCTCCCGCCCCATGTACCAGTAAGCCCAATCGATTTGCAGGGGATTCTGGGAAAAGGGCTTTTCCAGCACTCATAGTCTGAGGACGGGGGGTGGGGGGGGGGGGGGGGGGAGGCTGCCCTCTGATTGATTTTTCAAAAATAAATTTCAGTCTGAAAACCTGAAGCTCGTCTCACTCAGCGCAAGGTCACCGCATTCCCACAATCCCGCTCATTTAGACCGGGCTGCAGGTGAATCCCGCTCATTTAGACCGGGCTGCAGGTGAATCCCGCTGGGCTTATCTGGAATGCCAACTGCCTATTTTTGGAATTAAAAATAGATTTTTTTAAAGAGGCTGTTTTTAGGGCTACTGGGTGGCTCATCTGTTAAGGCTCTGTTCCAGTGTGTGGATGGGCCCCATGGTCTGGTATCTGCTAAGGCTCTGTTCCAGTGTGTGGATGGGCCCCATGGTCTGGTATCTGTTAAGGCTCTGTTCCGGTGTGTGGATGGGCCCCATGGTCTGGTATCTGTTAAGGCTCTGCTCCAGTGTGTGGATGGGCCCCATGGTCTGGTATCTGTTAAGGCTCTGTTCCAGTGTGTGGATGGGCCCCATGGTCTGGTATCTGTTAAGGCTCTGTTCCGGTGTGTGGATGGGCCCCATGGTCTGGTATCTGTTAAGGCTCTGTTCCAGTGTGTGGATGGGCCCCATGGTCTGGTATCTGTTAAGGCTCTGTTCCGGTGTGTGGATGGGCCCCATGGTCTGGTATCTGTTAAGGCTCTGTTCCGGTGTGTGGATGGGCCCCATGGTCTGGTATCTGTTAAGGCTCTGTTCCAGTGTGTGGATGGGCCCCATGGTCTGATATCTGTTAAGGCTCTGTTCCAGTGTGTGGATGGGCCCCATGGTCTGGTATCTGTTAAGGCTCTGTTCCAGTGTGTGGATGGGCCCCATGGTCTGGTATCTGTTAAGGCTCTGTTCCAGTGTGTGGATGGGCCCCATGGTCTGGTATCTGTTAAGGCTCTGTTCCAGTGTGTGGATGGGCCCCATGGTCTGGTATCTGTTAAGGCTCTGTTCCAGTGTGTGGATGGGCCCCATGGTCTGGTATCTGTTAAGGCTCTGTTCCAGTGTGTGGATGGGCCCCATGGTCTGGTATCTGTTAAGGCTCTGTTCCAGTGTGTGGATGGGCCCCACGGTCTGGTATCTGTTAAGGCTCTGTTCCAGTGTGTGGATGGGCCCCATGGTCTGGTATCTGTTAAGGCTCTGTTCCAGTGTGTGGATGGGCCCCATGGTCTGGTATCTGCTAAGGCTCTGTTCCAGTGTGTGGATGGGCCCCATGGTCTGGTATCTGTTAAGGCTCTGTTCCGGTGTGTGGATGGGCCCCATGGTCTGGTATCTGTTAAGGCTCTGTTCCGGTGTGTGGATGGGCCCCATGGTCTGGTATCTGTTAAGGCTCTGTTCCAGTGTGTGGATGGGCCCCATGGTCTGGTATCTGTTAAGGCTCTGTTCCGGTGTGTGGATGGGCCCCATGGTCTGGTATCTGTTAAGGCTCTGTTCCAGTGTGTGGATGGGCCCCATGGTCTGGTATCTGTTAAGGCTCTGTTCCGGTGTGTGGATGGGCCCCATGGTCTGGTATCTGTTAAGGCTCTGTT
Organism: Synaphobranchus kaupii; assembly: GCA_029718625.1. Lineage (NCBI taxonomy): Eukaryota > Metazoa > Chordata > Actinopteri > Anguilliformes > Synaphobranchidae > Synaphobranchus > Synaphobranchus kaupii. Next base: position 4,020,317 of record CM056381.1, on the reverse strand, counting down.
CCAGTGTGTGGATGGGCCCCATGGTCTGGTATCTGTTAAGGCTCTGTTCCAGTGTGTGGATGGGCCCCATGGTCTGATATCTGTTAAGGCTCTGTTCCAGTGTGTGGATGGGCCCCATGGTCTGGTATCTGTTAAGGCTCTGTTCCAGTGTGTGGATGGGCCCCATGGTCTGGTATCTGTTAAGGCTCTGTTCCAGTGTGTGGATGGGCCCCATGGTCTGGTATCTGTTAAGGCTCTGTTCCAGTGTGTGGATGGGCCCCATGGTCTGGTATCTGTTAAGGCTCTGTTCCAGTGTGTGGATGGGCCCCATGGTCTGGTATCTGTTAAGGCTCTGTTCCAGTGTGTGGATGGGCCCCACGGTCTGGTATCTGTTAAGGCTCTGTTCCAGTGTGTGGATGGGCCCCATGGTCTGGTATCTGTTAAGGCTCTGTTCCAGTGTGTGGATGGGCCCCATGGTCTGGTATCTGCTAAGGCTCTGTTCCAGTGTGTGGATGGGCCCCATGGTCTGGTATCTGTTAAGGCTCTGTTCCGGTGTGTGGATGGGCCCCATGGTCTGGTATCTGTTAAGGCTCTGTTCCGGTGTGTGGATGGGCCCCATGGTCTGGTATCTGTTAAGGCTCTGTTCCAGTGTGTGGATGGGCCCCATGGTCTGGTATCTGTTAAGGCTCTGTTCCGGTGTGTGGATGGGCCCCATGGTCTGGTATCTGTTAAGGCTCTGTTCCAGTGTGTGGATGGGCCCCATGGTCTGGTATCTGTTAAGGCTCTGTTCCAGTGTGTGGATGGGCCCCATGGTCTGATATCTGTTAAGGCTCTGTTCCAGTGTGTGGATGGGCCCCATGGTCTGGTATCTGTTAAGGCTCTGTTCCAGTGTGTGGATGGGCCCCATGGTCTGGTATCTGTTAAGGCTCTGTTCCAGTGTGTGGATGGGCCCCATGGTCTGGTATCTGTTAAGGCTCTGTTCCAGTGTGTGGATGGGCCCCATGGTCTGGTATCTGTTAAGGCTCTGTTCCAGTGTGTGGATGGGCCCCATGGTCTGGTATCTGTTAAGGCTCTGTTCCGGTGTGTGGATGGGCCCCATGGTCTGGTATCTGTTAAGGCTCTGTTCCAGTGTGTGGATGGGCCCCACGGTCTGGTATCTGTTAAGGCTCTGTTCCAGTGTGTGGATGGGCCCCATGGTCTGGTATCTGTTAAGGCTCTGTTCCAGTGTGTGGATGGGCCCCATGGTCTGATATCTGTTAAGGCTCTGTTCCAGTGTGTGGATGGGCCCCATGGTCTGGTATCTGTTAAGGCTCTGTTCCAGTGTGTGGATGGGGCCCACAGTCTGGTGTCTGTTAAGGCAGAATCTCGTTTTTATCTTTGTACTAATGTACCATTATTACCATGATAAATTAAGTTGATAATTATTAGATTTTATTATTAGAAAGAGGTGTTCACAATGTGAATAATACCGGGAGAAGGACAGCAATTTGAACTCTATATATTTTTAGAGGGTGCTAATTAATCAATAATTAATTGATTATTGAAAAGAATAGCAGTGAAAGCAGATGAGTGATGAGGTTAATACCTGCACTCAGGTGTTCATACCTGGGCTCATACCTGCATTTCAGGCACCATTCACCTGTGATAATTCAGGTGCTGCTCTGTAAAGGTGGCTCTCTACTAATTTCCTGAATAATAATGAGCTAATCTGCCAGTCAATTGGAGGGATAATTCAGATTTCACTCTGTGATTGGATACCAACACAGATGTGTCATAATGGGCTGACAGCCATTCCACAGTAGCCCCTCCCTTTAATCTGAATTAAGGGGAGATGATTAATTAAACAGTAGTGGATTCTCCGGTGGCTGTCAGCCGAGATCTGTTTCCTGCTGCTTTTCAAACAGATTCACATCCTCCACAGATAACATTCCTCCATCAAACCAAGGGGCAGTCTGTGTGTTATAGCAGCCTTCCTATTGGACAGGGATTCACCGTCTATTTTCAGCAGCTGTATCTGGGAGCGCACACACACACACACGCATACATGCACACACACATGCCTGTATAAATGTTAACACAGGCAGTGGAGGCAGCTGACTTTGACAGCACATCTTTGGATGTTGGAAGAAAACTTGTGAACCCAGGGTCTGAATAATCTATTTGAGTTGAGAAAGCGAGTGTCCAATTTCCAGATCATTCATTATTGACATCCGTGCTCCAGACTTGATCCCTGCTTCTGGTATGGACTAGTGATGTCTGTGTCAAATTGTTCAGTAATTGGATCTCGCTGTCTCTGTGTCCAGTCATGTTGATGTTTTGATGTGGTGGAGTACTGAGAGAGGAAGGCCAATCAGAGCTCACCTGTACATAACAGCTCCTCACACACACACACACACACACAGCTAATCAGCGCTCACCTTACGTACAGGACAGCTCCTAACACACGCACATACACACACACACACACACACACACATACATACACACTCCTCTCCCTCCTGATCCTACCTGTTTCCCACCTGTTCACTGGTATACCACAGGTAGTCTGAGCACCATGTCACAGGTATAGTTACATGCACACGAATATACGCAATTAAATGGGTTTTCATGCACCGTGAGATTTGGTCATGCGTGTTCCGAGTAAAGCTGTAAATGCGGCGCTTTTGATTGGACGCGTGCCGTTTTAAAGTGTTTGGTTATATTCATTGGTAAGGTGGTCGTCTGTAATGGTAATTAGTTTCTTTCCAGAGGCCATGTTGCTATGCAATATGTGACTGTATTGTGCTTAATCCTGTTATGTAACTGCTTTGCAGCGGGGAGATTAGCCGCTGAAGAGGTTCAGGTAAAGTTTTCATGCCTGAGGCTTAAACAGCTGTTTGATTTATTAACCCTTTTCTTTGCATGTACTTAAATTCCACTTTTCAAAGACTTTTCCTATATAAGTATTAAGGCGTAAATCCGGACTGGTCTGCATTAATCATCATGTGAAGGCACCGGTTTGATCTGGTTTATGATTTTCCACTGCTCCTCAACCCCTCTGCTGATTGGAGGGCAGGAGTGGCCCCGCCCCTCAACATGGCTGATTGGAGAATGAGGCCAGAATGGGTGGAGCCACCATGTGCTTTCAATCACTGACTTTTTTCAAACCAATCAAATGCTTAAAATAAAACCCACACACAAGGACGCGCATTCACACACACACACAAGCCCGCACGCACGCGCGCACACACACACACGCGCACAGTGTGTGTCACTCTGAAACTCAAAACACAGCCAGTGCTGAGATCTGCAGGCGTGCGCACTGTATAGGAGAGGCTCAGGGTCTGGTTGCAGGTTCAAATCCTAGATTTGAGGCACAGTCATGATGCCGTTTATCTAATGTTTGCATAATGTGTGGAACTGGAGCTCTGGGTGCCACCCTGGCTACTGCTGCACAAATATAAGAGCAGATATGCGCTGCTGAGTTCATAGACTCACAAGCCTCCTTTGAATCTCTCTCTCTCAGTCACTCTCCCTTTCTGCTTCTATCTTCCTCAGTTTCTCCCTCTCTCTATCTTCCTCCTTTGTCTCTCTCTCTCAGGCAGTGATGTTAGCTCGCTGATGACTCATGTCACAGCTGTACTTGTTCTGTTCTGTTCTTTAAATGAAAAGTGCAGCAGCCAATGAGCTGGAGGAACAGAGTGGCCTCTGCAGAGCAGTGATTAAAAATGTTCCGTACAGGAAAAGGATTATTTATTTATTTTTTCTTTCATCCCCCCCCCCGGTGGGTGAAAGGACCGCAGTTCCGAGAACTTATCTAAGCCTGATTGTACTCTCCCTGTTGCGTGTGTCCAAGGTGACCATCGCCACGGTTACGCGCATCTGTCCTCTCCAAAGCAACAACTGAATTATCACAACCTTGTTTGTTGTCTCCATTTACCAGCGTGGTATTATGGTCCAGTTACATGGAGGTTTTCAACCAACTTTGTTAGTCGTCGTTGTTGTGATACGTTGACAGTGCATAGAGCTGGATGAGAACTTTGGGGGGGAGGGGTGGACATGACGGGATTTTTGCGGGACAGTGACACAGTTTTCTTAATGAGGAGGTGAAGCGGTCAGATACAGGGCAGTCAGACACAATCTAAACTCCTTCATGATCTTTTTTTAACCTTCATTCTGTATTTTACTGCACTAGTGCTGTGCCCGTTCGGAACGGGCCGATTGCTTGGCCCCCGGTATTGCTGCTTGCAGCTTTCTCGAGAACTGCTCATCCGATCAACTTCACACTCGACACAGCGCTTCCTTGGGTCCTGAGCAATACACCTAGTGGATCTCAGTGCCCGGTTGTCGAGCAAATCGAAATGCAGACACACAGACAGATTTCTGCCTTTATAGTTAGATTATATCAGTGTGTACACCTGCCGGGTGGTTGTGCTTGCAGTAGGTGGGCCTGCAGGGGGCAGTGTTCCTTCTGGACCTCCTCAAAGAGCCTTTACCGCAGTACACTGTACAGTGATGGGGGATACTGCACTATGGGACATGCTATCTCTCAGGTGACCGGTGGAACGGCGGTCCCGACTCACTGTGATTTCATTAGATTAATAAATGGCTCCTTCTCTACCTCAGCTGATGTGTGGTGAGCATTCTGGTGCAAAATGGCTGCCATCCATCACCCGGGGAAGGGGGGCTGCACGTGGGTTGGGGTTGAAGTCAGCCCCCCTCCCTGTAATATTTTTTTAGTTCCCTGAAATCTACTATATATATTTTTTTTTATTATAGCATTCATACAGACACTGCTGAAACTCAAATCTACAGATAAAATAACACACTGACACGCTTGCATGTGAACAAAATGATAATCCAAAATTGAAACGTATGTATATATATTTTTTAAGCCGTTAATTTGTTTGACGTTTTCTTCACAAATTCTACAGACTGCAGAAGGGGCACGGATGCAACACTGACAAAACATTCGCAGAACATCCTTGGAACGGTCACGTTGCCATTCGCGGAACTGAACACGGAATGTTCAGCAATTATTGTCTCGCTGCTGCCGCTTCGCATTTCTAATCATTTTCGCGTTGCTAAGCAACCGTACATGCACGTCAGCCGCACAAGTTCTTGGAAAATAATTCGAAAAAAGCATGTTCAAGCACACTGCATTACAGAGCCCTATGATGGAAAGCTTTTAGAAGAGTCTTTATTTTTTTTATTAATTAATTAATCAATTAATTAATTAATTATTCATTCCTATTTTGTATTTGTACCGCAGGGTTCTCATACCCTGTAAATGTGCTATATAGCAGGAGGACGTTTTCATGTCATATTTTTTATTTTTTTATCAGGTTTGGTAGGATGTGGACAAAACAATCCTACCAGAGGACATGATAGAAAAGCTTATGTCATAAATCTTATCAGTCACATAGACACATCGTCTTACCCCACTGAATGCCTTAGGAGTTTTATTAGTTCTGAGCTACTGGTTTGCAGCTTGATGGGGTGTTTGTGTTCATGCAGCAAGTTCAACTAATAGCACACCTAACAGCACTGCTAACAGAACGGCTAACTGCATAGCTAACAGCACAGCTAACTGCATAGCTAACAGCACAGCTAACAGCACTGCTAACTGCGCTGCTAACAGCTCAGCTAACAGAACTGCTAACTGCACAGCTAACAGCACTGCTAACTGCGCTGCTAACAGCTCAGCTAACAGAACTGCTAACTGCACTGCTAACTGCGCTGCTAACAGCTCAGCTAACAGAACTGCTAACTGCACAGCTAACAGCACTGCTAACTGCGCTGCTAACAGCTCAGCTAACAGAACTGCTAACTGCACAGCTAACAGAACGGCTAACAGCACTGCTAACAGCAAAGCTAACAGCACAGCTAACACTGCATCAGCTCGACTGCACCAGGTCCAAGAGTCTATTACAGCATGTTACAGCACCGAAACGCAAGGTAGCTCAACGCTAACAGGCAGGGTTCGAATTGAGAGAGACGGAGGGAGGGAGACAGAAAGAGGTAGATGGAGATGGAGAGAGGGAGAGACAGAGAGAGGGAGGGAGACTGAGAGAGGTAGTTGGAGGGAGGGAGGGAGAGAGGGATAATCAGAGCTGATCCTGGCAGGATGTGTGAAGCGCTGTTTAATGTGGAACTCTGGGAGAGGACACACTGTGACAGGCGATGAAATGATGTCATTATAATAAAGAGGGGTTCTGCCGAAGGAGAGCAGGGCAGAAACCCCTGCTGTTCGGTAAGAGGCTCAGCGATAAACGGTAATCAGGAGGAGTGGTGAGCAGGGCTGCAGTAATGATGGGACCCCCAAAACCTCCTCCACCCCCTCAGTAGCCCCTCAGTTTGAGCTCTCTCATACTGCACTGAGAGGCAGTATTCGCAGGCATGAGCGCTTTGCTTTGGCACACCTTCCTCAGGGACAGCCAATCAAAAGAGACAGGGAAGTAGGGCAATCCGTCCTCTCATTGGACCAACTAACGTGTTGAGAAGAAACTTTGCTCTGATTGTGTGAATGCCCTGTTGAAACCATTCTTCTGAGCCAGTAAGCTGTGGATTGGCTGGGGGGGGGGGGGTTGGCTGCCATTAAAACCTTAAGATTTAGCCATAGCTTTACTGACATAGCCTTAATACTTAGCCATAGCTTTACTGACATAGCCTTAATACTTAGACATAGCTTTACTTACTTAGCCTTATGATTTAGCCATAGCTTTACTGACATAACCTTAAGACTGAGCCATAGCTTTACTGACGTAGCCTTACAACTTAGCCATAGCTTTACTGACATAGCCTTACAACTTAGCCATAGCTTTACTGACTTAGCCTTAATACTTAGCCATAGCTTTACTGACATAGCCTTAATACTTAGCCATAGCCTTACTGCCTTATCCTTATGATTTAGCCATAGCTTTACTGACATAACCTTAAGACTGAGCCATAGCTTTACTGACATAGCCTTACGACTTAGCCATAGCTTTACTGACATAGCCTTAATACTTAGCCCTAGCTTTACTGACTTAGCCTTAATACTTAGCCATAGCTTTACTGACTTAGCCTTAATACTTAGCCATAGCTTTACTGACTTAACCTTATGATTTAGCCCTAGCTTTAACAGGATTATCATATGAATTGTACTTTATCTGACCTGTGTTTGTATTTGTTCCAATGACCTTCGGTATGAACTTATTGTACATTGCTTTGGATAGAAGCGTCAGCCAAATTAATGTAATGTAATGCAATGTAATGATTCATAGGCTGAATATTTCACTGGTGAAGGGTGTGTGTGTGTGTGTGTGTGTGTGTGTGTGTGTGTGTGTGTGTGTGTGTGTGTGTGTGTGTGTGTGTGTGTGTGTGTGTGTGTGTGTGTGTGTGTGTGTGTGTGTGTGTGTGTGTGTGTGTGTGTGTGTGTGTGTGTGTGTGTGTGCGCGTGCACGGGGATATACTGTATCACCGTTTCCCCATAAATCCATCACATTAGCCGTATGCTCCCAATTCCAAATGTAATGTTTCTCAATGCTATACCTCACAGTAAACACGGCCCATACTCATATGCAAGGGCTGCCAGTTAGTGTATCAGGTGATTTCCCTGTTCAATACACACTGTGGGAAGAGGTGTTTGAGGTTTTCAAAAATCCCCAGGTGTGGGGGGGGGGGGGGGGCCTGATTTCACTATGGAAACAGGAAGCGTGAGAGTTATGCAGAGTGTCACTGGGGAATCCTGTCACCTTTCTCTCACCATGGTAACCAGGTCAAGGAAACCAAGCCGCCATTAATTGAGCATAAATGCATTTCTGCAACGTCGGACACATCGGGATTTCTTCTCCTGATATGTGAGAGATCAGGAGGGTTTTCCCCGGGGAGGAGGAGAAGGAGGAGGAGGAGAGGTGGGGGGGGGGGGGGGGGTGAAGGTCAGGTGACACAGGAATGTGAATATCAATGTGTGAAAAAAACATAAATTAAAAGACAGATATAGATAGAGAATGGAAGGGAATGGAGCAGCGTGGCTGCAGAGAGGTAGCGGTATTTAGGGTTTAGATTCGTCCACCACACAGTCTCGCAGAGAGGTAGCGGTATTTAGGGTTTAGATTCGTCCACCACACAGTCTCGCAGAGAGGTAGCGGTATTTAGGGTTTAGATTCGTCCACCAGACAGTCTCGCAGAGAGATAGCGGTATTTAGGGTTTAGATTCGTCCACCACACAGTCTCGCAGAGAGATAGCGGTATTTAGGGTTTAGAGTCGTACACCACACAGTCTTGCTTAAAATTAACTTTTTTACATGGTAAAAATGGCAAACTTTTCGTTGTCATTGCTTTTCTTACATAAGTAATGTTAAAGCAAGAGTACATAGTGTAGAGAAAAACACATACCTAGAATAATCACACAAGTTTAAAAACTTAAATATGAGGGAAGATGTGTAGTTATTAACCTCACTGTATGAAATGTATACTGCATATTGCAAAGGGAAGTATGTTCTGCATTATGCATTAGCTCTGCTTTCCAACCAATCATTTTTCAGAACGATCTTTTTCTGGCCACCAATCACATTTCTGAAAGGCCTGATTTACACAATGGTGTGAAATTTCACAGTTAAGCTGCAGTACTGTCATTCATTCCCTAGCTGTGGGGGGCGCTGTTGAGTTAATCTGCCCGTGTTCATTTATCCCTGCTCACAACAGGCTTTTTTAAACGTAGATTTCATTTTTTCTTAATTTATGATCTTATTTTTTACTTACTTTATCAGCTGATACATATAGTATATATTTTTTGTGTAGTGTGCATTGCTGAGTAATAATGTCACACAGCTTTTAATATGTACATATGTTTTTAGACCACTTTAACTTAAATTTAATATCGTAATATTATAATCAGCTTTTATGTTGTGCTTTTTCACAAGCTTATCTAGTGTGAGTTTATCTGTTTTTTAGCACTTGTATGCGTGTAATTAATGTTGTTATGACAGCTTTGTACAGTAGCTTAGTCTGCAAATACAAAGCTATAAATCACAGTGAGACTGCTGCTCTGTTTGGGCTGTTATCTGGGCCAGTCCTCTTCCTGCTGGAAAGATGAGCAAAACGGAAATGGCGTGCGAGTCTGAGATCTACCTCTCCGCCTCTCTCCCCTGCGCTCGCCGAAGATTAATATTTAATATACCATAACCCTTCAGACGCCGGGAACATTCCTGCAGATTACTGCGCTTTTAAAAGAGAACGTATATATTTTCACCTGGATATGATTGTGCATTTTTGTTAATAGTCTGAGGTGCTGGAAATTCTGTGGGTGAGATCGGACATGTGGGCGGAGTTTAATAGGCGGGGGGGGGGGCACATGATTAGCCAGCTCTCTGTGTGATAAACAAGACTAACAAGGACGTGCGTGAACACACACACAGTATACAGCCAATCACACACACACACACACACACTATACAGCCAATCACACACACACACACACACACTGTATACAGCCAATCACACACACACAGTATACAGCCAATCACACACACACACACTATACAGTCAATCACACACACACACTATACAGCCAATCACACACACAGTATACAGCCAATCACACACACGTATATATTTTCACCTGGATATGATTGTGCGTTTTTGTTAATAGTCTGAGGTGCTGGAAATTCTGTGGGATCAACGGGAATGTTTTCCGATATTTCCAGGATCTTGGAAAAGTTAAAGCACTTCAAACATGTATTTGTATCACGTCTACATCAAAAAACATCCTGAATCACACACCACTCCACTCTCACTGCATGTGTGTGTTTGTATGTATGTGTGCACGCGTGTGCACGGATCCATGTGTGTGTGGTGTTTCGCACACATGTATGTGTGTGTGTGTGTGTGTGCATGCATCCATGTGGGTGTGTTCTTTCACACACGTGTCTGTGTGTGTGCATATGCATCCATGTGGGTGTGTTCTTTCACACACGTGTCTGTGTGTGTGCATATGCATCCATGTGGGTGTGTTCTTTCACACACGTGTCTGTGTGTGTGCATATGCATCCATGTGGGTGTGTTCTTTCGCACACGTGTCTGTGTGTGTGCATATGCATCCATGTGGGTGTGTTCTTTCGCACACGTGTCTGTGTGTGCGCGCATCCGTGTGTATGGTGTTTCGCACACGTGTCTGTGTGTGTGTGTGTGTGTGTGTGTGCACGCGTGGTTTCTTGCAGAGCAGAGGAAATCCTTTTATCAGTGTGTGCAGTTTGAGCAGATTGTCACGCTCGGCTTTAGCCTGTGGTGGAGGCGGGTGGTCAGGCAGCTGGAGCTGCTTTTGATGTAGATGTGCTACAAATGTGCATTTGAAGTGCTGTAAGTTTTCAGGATCCTGGTAATATCTGAGAACATACTGAGGTGTTTGTGTTGGTTTCCGTAAATGAGCAGGGTTTTTATTTTGTGAGGGTGGGGGGGGAAGGTGAGGCGGAACTCAGGGGCGCTCCAGTGCGGGAGGGGGGGGGGGGGGTCCATTATTAGCTGCTCGGGGGATTTTCTTTGAAATGGAAAAAGTGAAAAGACGTGAGCGCATCAAAGACGGCTCTGTGTGTTCTGTCACGCGTGGAGATCGGACATGTGGGCGGAGTTTAATAGGCGGGGGGGGGGGGGCACATGATTAGCCAGCTAAGTATACAGCCAATCACACACACACACACACACACTATACAGCCAATCACACACACACACACACACACACACACACACTGTATACAGCCAATCACACACACACAGTATACAGCCAATCACACACACACACACACACACTATACAGCCAATCACACACACACACACTATACAGCCAATCACACACACACACACACACTGTATACAGCCAATCACACACACACACAAACTATACAGCCAATCACACACACACACACACACACACTGTATACAGCCGATCTCACCCACGCACACACACACTGTATACAGCCAATCACACACACTGTATGCAGTTCAGATTTTAGCTGACTTAGACTGGAGTCCTGCTGAAATCTGACCAATCACAGGAGAGCCTCTGGAGTGCTGCTGAAATCTGACCAATCACAGGAGAGCCTCTGAAGTCCTACTGAAATCCGACCAATCACAGAAGAGCCTCTGGAGTCCTGCTGAAATCTGACCAATCACAGGAGAGCCTCCTGAAGACTCATGTTTCTCATCCGTAACCTGATCAGACTTTAATCAAACGAAACAAACCTTCCCAAATTAATCTGGTTGTGTTACAACAACAAACATTTTTATTTTATTTATTTGGCTCGCTGAATAGGTCGCTCCAGGGGGCTCATTATGAACCCAAGCTTAGACCTGAGACCTCTGAGACATCACAGGGAGAACAAAAGCTCAGAATAACGTTCTTCCGTTAATATGTCTTAAGATAACTCGACAGGGTTTGATTGAATCCAGAGCTGAATCCAGGAATAAATGAAATTCCGGACTCCAATCTAAACAGTCCAGGGAATGTAAATCCGGCTGCCTTTGACGTCCAGAACAATCCGTTTTTAAATTATTTTATGATGTAAAGAAATGTGCAGTGCCCGTGATTACTCAATGTCATCTTTAGGTACGGATAGGATGTACTGTGTTTATGCATTGGTGTGGTGAGTGAATGTGAGTTTGAGTGTGCATGTGATTGTGTGTGTGTGTGTGTGTGTGTTCCTCTCTCTCTCACACACACACACACACACACACACACACACTCTGGATGGGTATTTTTCCGCCCGATAAGTGGGTGACTTTGTGCTTACGTGTGCATACTGACGAACAAGGAGGGATTTCACTGCATTTCCCCTGAAATATGTTCTGTGCTCTGTAGGAAGGCCGCCAGCTGATCAGCTCCCCGTATCTTAGCAGCAGAAGGAGCTCGGTGATAATGAAATACAGCATATCACTTCCCCCGTTATTCGCTGTAGCCTCTTCTCAGAGTTCCCTACCACATTCATTTTGGGATGATGCCCATTCACAAGTTATTTTGCCACCAGTGATATTCGTCAGACTCTCGACTCTGCTGGTGCACTCCTGCAGGCAGGCGCAGTAACATCTCTGTCAATAACACTCAGCGCTTGTTATTGTGTTTGGTTTTATAGCTCTGAGAAACCACAGCTAGGTTCTACCAGATTACCCAAACGCGCGCGGCGTCTTTCCTCCTGGGGGGTGATCTGTGGATGACTATCATACGGTGTGCTAATACCACCGGGGGGGAGTCCTTATGATTAATACACAGACTCACATGCAAATTACTCCTGCTGATGTTTTCATTAATAGTTCCATTAGCCGCCATTTTAACAGCTGTTTCAATAAAATGCTTTAATGCTGTACATCAGTGAGGCTGTGGATTATACAGTACAGTCAGTACATAAAACGAGCTGTCCACAGACATCATTACTAGGAGGGGGCTTTCCCGCTTCAGTCATATCAAATGGGCACATGAAGGCAGGGGAAAGAGGGTGGGGGTGAACTCATTTTGAGGTAATGCCATTGTGTAGGGCACAGGGTGCTTGGGTTCGGCAGGAAGACGTACTGTTCCGCATTGCTTGTGGACGGTGCCAGCGTCTCACACTTTGGCAGCGAGTATTTTGTCTTTGTGAGCCGGGAAGCGATAACGGAGCTGACAAATGTGCTGTCTTTTGTGTCCCTCATTAATTTACTGTCTGACCAGTTCAATCATTTAATTATCTGAAACTACTTAAGATTGGCTTCTACGTCATACGTTCATTATGAACCAAGCAGAGGGAAGTTATCTTAGGGCAGAAGGACGCAGAGAATGAGGGGAAAACACAGCCTGGTTCTGGTGGAAATGGTGTTAACTCTGGCTGCAGGCAAGAGAGGAATCCAATTTGACCCCAGTGATGTGTTTTAAGTACTGAGCTTATGCTCAATGTATACAACAAGAATTTATGCATTTTTATGTGGCGGTGGCTTCAAAATGTCGATATAAATATGCATGTCCTGGTAGAACACGTTCGTTAGAATTCACATGGAGTGGAAAGAAGGACTGTTTCACAGGATTTGTGTGTTGTCTCAGCTGTTTACGCATGGTGGAGTAAATAAATTGTTGAGTAAAGCTTGCAGTATTTTCAGTTGCTCTGTCGAAATACCAGTTAGCCCTGGCAAAACGCACAAATATAATTTGCATCAGGACTTACAGTACGTTATTGTTTTAACATTCAGTTTGTTCTTGAGCTAGTTATTCTGTCTTATATTATTAAAGAGGAAGTGATCTAAGTTGCTCTTGATAACCATGTTGATCTGCAGTGTGTACAATCTACACTTTAGGAGACTTTAGTCTGTATTATGACATCACAGAGGAGAGGCGTATCTGTGTTTACAGTTTAGCCTTTGTGCTGGCGCCACTCTTTGTACTGTAAACACAGACACGCCTCTCCCTCAGTGATGTCATAATACAGTCTTCAACCATTAGTGCTGGTGCCACACTTTGCACTAGAAACACAGATACTGCAGTGATGTCATAATGTCTGACTTTACATTACATTACAATACCATCATTTGGCAGACGCTTTTATCCTAAGCGATGTACAATAAGTGACTTGTCATAATCTGTCTGACCTGAGTGTACATGAGGCGGCTTGGGACAGGAAATCGGGGCTCTATGTGAGTATTGAACTTCCTGCGACAGGAAATGGAGGCTCGGAGTGAGTATTGAACTTCCTGAGACAGGAAATGCAGGCTCTAATTCTGCCATTGATTTTCTCCCCTTCATTTGTGTTCATGTGGAGTTTATTATTGATTATAGATGAGGAAGTATGGACACATACACACACACGCATGCACACCCATGCGCACAAAACGCATGCACGCGCATACGCGCACACACACACACACATACACACACAAAAACACATCCATCAACCTTTGTGAAACTGAACTACACAATGAAACCTTTCATAAATGAAACCTGGTAATGGTGGTGTATAAATCACAAGGCTTCTACGCTTTTGTAACTAATAGCGATTGTTCAGACAAATAATAGCTATCCGGCAGGACACAGTCAGATCACACTCCAGCTCCGTCTCCAAGGTGACGGAGAGATCCTTCTCTGCAGTAGACTGCCGTGTTGCACAAGCTGTATTTCACCTGCAGGAAACATCAAAATGTCCCCGCAGCACCTGCCAGGTGGGAGTAACCGGGGGCAACGTTGCTGGCAGGGGGCTCACAGCTGGCTGTCCGTGTGCTAATCTGGTTTGTTTTAAGTTTGAATCGGTTTTCTGGTCTCGGTTATTCATTTCTTTCTGTTCACAAATGTAATTATGTGATAATTGCATGGCTTTCTGAAGGAGGTAGCTTTAAGCGCACCCTGTTCTATATGCAGACATTTTTGCTACGCTCTCACAAAATACAGGTAACGGTACAGCCAATAAATCCACACTCCTTTGCACTGACTAATTACAGCGTTATGCTTGAAGATATTTCATTTATTTTAAACTGACTTTGCCGTTCTCCCACTACTCTCTTAATATGTTAAAATTAGAAAGTTTTAAATGAGTCACTGTGATGCTTTCATGTAGAACCAGTACATTTCAGAGAGAGGTCCTGAATGGCTTTCTGAGTGAGGAGCGGTCATACACACACATGCACACACGCATGCATGCGCACACGCACACATGCATGCGCACACGCACGCACACATGCACACACACACTTGGGACTAATACTTATATTTTGACTGTTTTTGGTTTTATGCATGTGTGTTTGTGTGTGTATGTGTGTATGGGTGTGTGTTTTCATAAATACTACACAGATATTTGTTTAATTTAGCACCTGGCATATCTCTCACAGGCATTGAAGCAGAGATGCAGATGAGATCTCACAGAAAGCGTGTTTGTGTTTACTGTGCGTAAGCGGGATGAAGGAATGTAGAAGGGTTCAATTAACGCTGGATATCAGCGTTTTAGCTATGGCAGCGTTTAGCTATGGCAGCGTTTAGCTATGGCAGCCTTTTAGCTATGGCAGCCTTTTAGCTATGGCAGCGTTTAGCTATGGCAGCGTTTTAGCTATGGCAGCGTTTAGCTATAGCGTTTAGCTATATCAGCGTTTAGCTATGGCAGCGTTTAGCTATAGCAGCGTTTTAGCTATGGCAGCGTTTAGCTATGGCAGCGTTTTAGCTATGGCAGCGTTTAGCTATGGTAGCGTTTTAGCTATGGCAGCGTTTAGCTATGGCAGCGTTTTAGCTATGGCAGCGTTTAGCTATGGCAGAACCGGAGAGTGTTTCATTCAATAGTTTTATTTGCCCTTTGAGGAATTTGTCTTTTGCCAACAGGGATGTAGAAAACAAAGTGAAAACAAAGAAAAACAGGGAGACTGCGCATTTACATCACATTTACATAAGTATCGCATTTCAATCGGATTTACCTCCTCTTCATCAAGAGGGAGAAGCGTGTGACTGTGTGTGTGTGTGCTTGTGTGACTGTTCCTAGCTTAGCTTAATTTAAGTCGAAAGCAGAAATTTAAACCCAGTTAAATGTGTTATTACAGCAACATGTTCTTCTATTTTCTATGAGAAACACAAGTGCATTCACCTGATTAATATTAGCAGTAGCGCCAGACCTGGCTAACAGCCTACCCGCACCAGTGACGCACTAGTGCAAGCTAATTATGCTAACCAATAACTTTAATGCTAATTTTAATTGCATACAGATTAGACAGCCATGCACAATCGGAACCGAACCTTCTGAACTAAGAAGCTCACGCAGGGACGGTCCTGTCAAATGTAGACCACTTAAACCCCGTGAGAGAGGGCCATATGAACTCCAGTATATAGATGAGTTTAATATGAACTCCAGTATATAGATGAGTTTAACCCTCCGCGGGGACTATATAAACGCCTGTGTGTGGAGTGATTATGCGCTGGCAGTAGATGGGGTTTCTCAGTGCGGTGGGGGCACTGTTTGTTGCTGCATGGCTGTTATAATGAACGTGGTATTTATAGCGCTGTCTGTGTGGGACTGCCCACGCAGGTCTCTGCTTCATCGCCTCCCACACGCGTTTATATCTTTATGAATCAAACGCCTCTCCCTCCAGCAGCTGCCTGGTGACTAACCGTGAGAAGCGGGGTCCTGTTTGTGTGGCGTTCTCTGCGCTGAACGCCGTCAGGAGGCTGTTTGTGCAGCGGAGTTTGGGAGACGGGAGTTAGTACGTAAAATGTCCGCTACGTAGCGACCTTGTACTTTAGCTTTGCGGCCAGCTGTGTGGGGTGCCGGACCAGGTCCGGTCCGAATCTACCCCTGTTACACTGGCTCCACTGTCTGTTATTGACCTACAATGTCTTGGAGATCCTGGTTCTGCCCATGAAGGCTTGTCTCACTGTGGATCAGTTTTTTCTCTCTGGATGCCAGATCCTGGATAAATCCCCATACTGTTTCTCACCAGTGATGTGCTAAATGCCAAACCATGTGACCCAGATTGTGTTTCCGCCACGCTAAAAGACAAAATGTCCTACAGAACATATTTCTTCACAGCATGCTAAGTGTCCTTGGTTGCAGCTGAAGATGGCGTATGTTTCTGCAGCTGCTCGTAGACTTGGCTGTGCATTACATGCGATCGCAGACCAGCGGGCCTGCTCATTACATGCGATAGCAGACCAGCGGGCCTGCGCATTACATGCGATCGCAGACCAGCGGGCCTGTGCATTACATGCGATCGCAGACCAGCCGGCCTGTGCATTACATGCGATCGCAGACCAGTGGGCTTGCGTATTACAGAATGCGTTACCTGCATTTTATTGTGTTATGAGATTATGCATTATGTGTTTCATGATCTGCAGGTCTACCCATTTACAGTCAGCACTCTCTCTCCAGTCAGACCGACTGGCAGTGCTGTGAGTTTGGTTCTGATAACGTATATATATCCCACTTAACCCAGAAAAGCATATTATCGGTCATGAAAAAAGACGGTTCTCCCATAGATACTGTATGTTTTGCAAAATGTCTCATAACTCAACAGCTCATGAATTTAACAAACAAATCCCAACAAAATGTTAGTAAATCATGATTTTTTCTGTGTGCACGTGTGTGTGTGTGTGTATGAATGGAAAAAGAAACAGATTTGTATTGTTCCTGAGAATTCCTTCTTCCGGAAATAAAAGGTTATTTGTTTGTTGTCATGAGCCTCAGGCCTATACAGCTGAGGTTGCTTTAAAGGCAGGTTATAGCATATTATAAGAGGTCATAATACGCATGTGAAGGTCCTAGAAATATAAATGTGTGTGTGTGTGTGCTTGTGTGTTTATTTATCTCTGCGCTAGATACTGTGTATGCATGTGTGTGTTTACATGTTTGTTGACTTGATGGCAATGTTTCTGTCATTTCCTGCATTTAGAATAAAATATCTTAAGTGAGAGGTGTATTTAGTATTCATTTAAGCCCACAGCAGGCTATGCACATTGAAAAGCTGCCCGTTTAAATGCCAGTCTGTGAAACATAGGAAATACAGATGCGGTGACTGCCTTTACACAAATATTTTCCCTCAGTCACTTTAATTGCCTCAAACACATATTCATAATTCAAAGGCTGCAGCTGAAAGAGATTGTGCGAAGCGTGTCGACGCAGTCTCAGACTGAGTTCCTTCGCACACTTCAGAAGACCCGAGTCCGTAATTATGTATTCAGAAATATATTTCTGCTCTTTGAAACTCTTTTTGAACCCCCATGTGAGAACAACATTTTGAAAAAATAAGAATCCAGACGTCTGCCTCTCTGTGCATTAGTACTGACCTTTGATTGCAGGGTACGCTGATAATGCATAATGTTGACATCAATTCAAGTGGAAGTGCAATACCCTGGAAACACTGGCATGAATGCACTCCTGGGTTAGCTGAGAGTATTGCTTGTGCTGTTTATCTGCCTCTGAGGCAGTAGTTATCATCGGGTACAGTGTGTTTTTTAAGCCGTCTGTTCTACACTGAGTAATAAATCATTTGGTTGAATCATTTCAAGGTTTACAAAACATTAAAATGAGCTCCCATCCGCCTCTCGAAGGAATCCGTCCCGAAATTCTGTCAACATTTTATTTTTTAATTTCAGGCTTCATCGACACCTTATGATATGTCCGTGATTTGGTTTTGTTGTCTGGCCTTCATTAAAAAACAGTCTGATTCCAAAGGGAGCATTGCACTCTGGGCAGTGTAGTTTGGGGCTCTCTCTTGTCCTGGTTCCACTAATTAGCTCCCGCTCTGTGCCATGGGACGGTCCTAATGACGTCCTGAAAGACACCATCCCCTTCCAGCAGATGCCTTTTTATATTTTCATATTTTCATCTTCTGCTTTCCAAACTCAATGCCACCAAATATTCAATATTCACAGCGTTCAAGAAGCAGCTTTGGTCAGCCTCAACATGATTTTCTAATCCTTTTAAAACACACAAAATAAATAGGTCTCTAGACTAAGTGCATATTTGAGCCTCATTAATGAGTGCAGAAAGTGCTGCACGTGGTGCAAGCAAACGCATTCCAGGCGCATTTCTCACGGCAGATGCCGCTTCCTTGCACGGGCAGAGCAGCATGCGTGACGTGTGTGTTTTGCATGTTTTCTGTTTAAACAGCTGGATTGCCACTGAAGCGTCGGAGGTCGGCTCAAGGGCAAAGCGACAGCGGGGGTTTCTCTGGGATGCGGTGCGGCGCTTAGGGAACTGGCCTTATAGCGCAGAGGTTGCAAGTTCAAATCCCGGGTGATCGGGCATCAACAACGCTGCTGTCATTATAGTTAATCTGAATTGCTTACAGACCGTCTTTCATTTATATAGCGCCTATAAATAATGCAATGCCATGCCCTCCATCATAGTGCCACCCTGCTAAAGTTGGCAAAGTGAGTGCCACTAACTACAAAGCTGTCAGCACTCTTTATGAGCAGTTTATGAGTCATTCGCCCATGCAGATTGTACCAGACAGCAGTCACACCCCCGAAGGCCAACACATTGCAGTGTGCTCATTCCAGTCATGCTTAGAATGTTCCACAAGAACCCTGCTGGATAAATAGTCAAGAAAGTCATAAAAAGGTTGGTTATTGACAACAAAAAAATCTATTTCTTAGTATATTTTCGCTTTGGCACAAATATTGCATTTTTGCACATATTAATTTCTTTCACCGTGGTTTGTTTTTTGACGTATGTAGACGTTGGCAAAGTGTTTGTCAGAATGTCCTCGTCTTTTCTAGTGACGTAACGGACTGAAGCTATTTTCGCTTGGGTGCGTGAAGATTCTATTGAATCCAACTGATCTCAATGCAACAGTGTTGATTTTTATAATTAAGCCAAACGATGGCTGTATTCTCACAGGCCTTTGAAAACAATGAAAGCGTTGTTGTGAACGTGGAAAACTGAATCCAAGGGTCCATTGAGAGGGATTTGATTAGATTTCTTTGTCTCTTTCTGTTTCATTGTTTGTTGTACTTGCCATCCTCATTTTTACATTTACTGTGGACACTGCATGTTACAAATGCACACAATATCCAAGTGAGATATATTTAACATTTTAACATCTCCTTGTGCATAGGAAAAGTTTTATATATATGTATAAAATTCATTATTACTATAATACTATGCTGTTTGTGGTAACTAGTGCTATGAATATATATACAGTATATATCATGAGTGGGGAAGTCTGCTAAGCTGTCCTGTGTCTGTAAGAGAGGTGTGTTTACCGGCCCTGTCTCTGATTGGCTGATTAAAGTGTAGGTCATGATTCGGCCAAACAGACACTTGTCTGTGGGCCAGAAACGGTAAAACCCAGTCTGTTGAAATCATCCTCTGTGATCGATTGGGGAGAGCGCAGGTAAATGTGCTCTCCTCCGTAAACACCCAGTATTAGCCGCCACCGCAGCTTATCACCCCCGCAGCTTGCGAGTCCAGCTCACACAGACACGAGCCGGAGGAAGACACTGTGTCCTGCTGAGCAGGCAGACATACAGGTGCCCGTTTTGCCAGCAGGGGTCGCTGTTGCGCAGCGAGGTGCTGTCGTCAGGGCCAACTCAAACCCTTTTCCTGGGCGACACTCTTGCCAATTTTGCGTCGCTGCGCAGGGCTGCTAGCCTAGGTCACCACTGGTGTTGTGTTGTATGTATTTTTTCCAGAGGAGGCTGAGCTGTGGCACTGAGCTTGCACCTGCACAGCTTCAGTAGAGACGCCTGTTTTATGTGCAGATAACGCGCGTCTCCTGGGTACAGACGGGTCCTCCACATTACGAGCAGAACGAACAGTAAACAAAGGGAGGAAGGAGATTTGCGGGTATAAGTTTGTGCAGAGTGGTGTTCCTATCTGCTGTCCTCACACAGAGAAATTGGGTACAGGCTGTTCCCCATGATGGGGATGCGGTTGCCATGGCAGCGGTACTGATGCTGCAGTGTGGTGGCTGGGAGGGTGCAGGTGAGGACATCGAAGCAGGACTTTATATTGTGCTCCTGCTGAGAGAACAATCACACACACTCTCACACACACACACACTCACACACACACACACACTCACACATATACACACACACGCATACACACACACACACGCATACACACACACACACACACATATAATACACACACACATATACACGCACATATAATACACATATAACACAGACATATATACACAAACACATAATACACACACACAAATATAATACACAGACATATATCCACATACACGCACATATAATACACACACACACATATAATACACAGACATATATACACATACACGCACATATAATACACACACACACATAATACACATACAAATACACGCACATATAATACACAGACATATATACACATATATAACACACACATATATATACACACATACATGCACATATAATACACACACACATACAAATATACATACATGCACATATAATACACACACACATATTGCATACATATATACACATACACGCACATATATAATACACATACATATATACACATACATGCACATATAATACACGCACATATATAATACACATCCATATCTACATATACACGCACATATAATACACACACATATTACTCTCATGAGGATTATTCTGATAGACATTACTCTCATACGGATTATTCTGATAGACATTACTCTCATACGGATTATTCTGATAGACATTACTCTCATACGGATTATTCTGATAGACATTACTCTCATACGGATTATTCTGATAGATATTACTCTCATACGGATTATTCTGATAGACATTACTCTCATACGGATTATTCTGATAGACATTACTCTCATACGGATTATTCTGATAGATATTACTCTCATACGGATTATTCTGATAGACATTACTCTCATACGGATTATTCTGATAGACATTACTCTCATACGGATTATTCTGATAGACATTACTCTCATACGGATTATTCTGATAGACATTACTCTCATACGGATTATTCTGATAGACATTACTTTTATACCATTTACTCTGATAGACGTGACTCTTATAAAATTACTAGTCTCGCAGGCACCTGTCTTGCATGTATATCTGTCTTTGTCCACGTTTTTAGTAATTTTTTTCTCATGATACAAACTGTGAAGTTCCACAGTGCCAACGGTGATTCATAGCAGACAGCAGACAGATTATTCATTTCCTTGGCAGAACAATGCCGTCCTCACAACTAGAAAATGGTGGCTGTCGACTGTAGTCAATGAATACAGCGCGGACGTAACCAGAATAGTAATAACACAAAATACACAACCCAGGGAAGCGCTGTAGACCCGCGGTTCTCCTGTGTGCGACACAGTCGCGCTGTGTGAGGGAATGCTGATGCATGTGTACTGACCTGATTATCATTATGGAGGCGTTTGATTGATTCATTGATTGAGTGACTGGGGTGGTCGATCGCTAGATTGGTTAATTAAGAGTTTCCTGTGCAGATCCCTGTGGCTTTTCCTCATCTGTGCTTTCCGTGGTGCAGCAGCAACGATCTGCATCCTGAAGGCAGGCATTCCAAAGCCGAGCTACAGACACAAAACCGCACAACATGTTTCAACAAAACAAAGTGGTTAGAGGCCCGTGTTGAAAGATTCTCTCTACCCGTCCCCCGTCCCCCGTTGGAAGAAATAAAATTATATCCAGGATTAAAGAATGCAAAGCAGACCTGTGATTTATTGAGTCTCAGTTGAGCTGCGGTCAGCTTCACCACCCGTATATCTCCTTTGCTGATTCTAAATATGAGAAAACGCACGAAGGACAGGCGTGTATGCGTCGAACACAGAGTACAGTGACTGAAAAGTGAATTAAAAAAAAAATCCCTAAAGCCAACTCCGTAAAATGACACTACTACATAATATAATACAATCATTCGTAACTCATTTTATTTACAAAGATAAATAAGAGAGAGAATGTGTAGTTGTTTAGCTTGTGTACTTCATATTACATTACAGGCATTTTAGCCGACGCTGTTATCCAGAGCGAATAACACAACTTTTTTAATGTAGTATTCATTTATACAGCTGGATATATACTGAAGCGATTCAGGTTAAGTACCTTTAGCTCAAGGGTACAACCGCAGTGTCCTACCTGGGAATTGAACCTGCAACCTTTGTGTTACAAATGCAGTCCTCTTACCGTTATACTACAGTGCTGCCCCAATATTAGCTTGCCTGGGCTTTAAATTAGCACAAGCCGAAGCTCACAGCCATGCCTGTTTATCCGCTGGCTTTTCTGTGGTCACGCTGGAAATCTCTGCGGACCATTTCTGCAAATGTGAACTACACGGTCGGCCTCTGCAACATTTGCAGACTGTGGTCTGCTGTCCACTGCTGCGACGGCCGGGGAAACCCAAAGGACGGGCGTCCATTACGGCTCTCCATATCACACACACTGTTAGAGAGAGATCCAGAGCCGTGGGGCCCCAGCAGGAGACAGAGGCGTTTAAGGAGCTGTGAGCTGCTGTGCCACTCAGAAAAAAACTGCAACAAATTAAATACTAAAACATTACATGTTTGTGTATTATCCACTGTGGTGTGTGTGTGTGTGTGTGTGTGTGTGTGTGTGTGTGTGTGTGTGTGTGTGTGTGTGAGAGTGAGTGAGTGAGTGTATATGTGTGT
>CM056381.1:3984795-3994795 GCA_029718625.1 Synaphobranchus kaupii | reverse complement strand
AACATCCTCTATCCCATGATGACCATCCAATATGGTCAAAGATTCATGAAAAAATGGCTGCTGCCCATGCTACACTACAGGGGACAAGGGTAACAAATACTGTGAGGAGAACTGCACCACGCAAAACACACAGGTGAACCTGGCGTGAGGAGAACTGCACCACGTAAAACACACAGGTGAACCTGGCGTGAGGAGAACTGCACCACGTAAAACACACAGGTGAACCTGGCGTGAGGAGAACTGCACCACGTAAAACACACAGGTGAACCTGGCGTGAGGAGAACTGCACCACGTAAAACACACAGGTGAACCTGGCGTGATTGAACAGTAAGAACATGGGCCTTGATCTTAAGGCATCTTTTAAATTTCTGATTTTTGTAGTGCAAACATTAAGTGTTCACTTTGGAAAGTTTATAGTTTGTGGATGTAAACTAAGAAGTGACGTGATAACCTCGATGACACTGACTGTCTCTAATACTACAGTGCTATGTTTCTGAATGAAGACGCTAGATGCTAGGGTCGATTATGAAGAGATATCCAACAATCTTCAGGCCGTTAATTTGGCAGGGCTCGCCATGGGGCCAGCGGTCCTTAAAGGGGCTACAAAGAGATCCCTGATTTCCACAGCATTCAGCAGCAAGCTGATCCATTAACGTCAGCAGGTCCCACAGAACAGAACAACACAAGCATGTTTGATCTCTGATAAGATACGGAGGCCATTTCTGCTTGGCAATACACGCAACAAGGTGCTAAGCCTTGCGAGGGCCGCTGCTTCTTCAACAAGTCAATGTAGGTTGTTCCATATTATGTTTTTTTTTTTATATTTAAAAAACCCTGCCATAGTATCATACAAAACGTACCTTATTAATTATTTTACATGCACCCATGCCTTATTTTTTGTGTGTGCTTGTGACAGTCTCGACGATGATGATGCTTTTAATATGACACACTGAAGCACTGCCACATGGAAGATTATTCCCAGCTACAGCTAACAATACCTGTCAACTCTCATTGGGGTTTGACCGGGAGATGGCATTATCTCATTGGTTTTCCAGGCTTTATCCCCTAAGAGCAGTGAGTAAGCGCCGCCTTGGGCGCCTGCTTTCGGTCAGTCGTCTGTAATGACCCTTCGAGTCTTCCGTGACAGCTTTCAACCGCGTGCATGAATGTGTGCACTTAGCGGTGGCTGGCGAATAACACTGCGACGTCACAATGCGTGTACAAGCCTCGTGCGCCTGCAACTGGAACCGCGCCGATTGGTCGGATCGAAGCAGACAAAAGGAAATTCGACACGCGTGCATTCTAGACTGCAAACACAACAATAAAATAAGATTTCTCTTAGAAACGGTCTTACTGCTTATGGGTGTTCAACATTAGACAACATTGCAACATTTGTTACATAATTAGGCTACACAACAGTCATATGGTTATGAAGAAATAGGCTAAAAATAGATGGGATTTCTAGCACGTGGATGAAAGTGGGGGTTTCTCGTTTTAAGCGTTCATGATGTAGCCTACATTGCGGTGCCCCCATCCAGCTGCAGGCATTTCTTTTGTGAGAATAGCCAACATTCCCGAATGTAGGCTATTGTTCGGTGCCATCCCTAGTGCAATGTCATGCCAGAGTAGAATGGGCCTGTAACACACAAACGGCCATCGTGTGCTGCACAGAACGTCCTGCTCATAATTCTCCCCCGCGGAGAAGTAGTTCGCACATTTCTGCTATCCTAGCAACCCATTCTCACCCACTCGTGAGGATTAGCACGTTTCCATAGGCCTATATTTTACGGTGTATTTAGCGCAACACGGGGTATCCGTCTTCAGTGAATCGATTTGTGCACAGCGGTAAACAGTAGGCTACTTAAACATTTCTGCTGATGTCTCAGTTCCCAGTGTAACAGGACATCCGCTGTTGAATATTTGACGGAAAAGCTAATGCAGTTCGGGGAAACGCATTATATCATTAATTCTCTCCGCGGCCTGTGTGTACATTTATTTTCGTTCTCGCTGTTATTTCCCCCATTTTCATACAACGTTTTGTCTCTCGTTGGATTTATATAGGTATTTTATATTTCCACAGTCAGTCGCAGAGTCACGTAGCTTTTACATTTGCGCCTGTGGGGAGACCTCATCTGCATTCACCCCCCCCCCCCCAAAAAAAAAACATTTATTCATATAGTATTTATAATGCATAAGTTTCGTGAGATGCACAGCTATATTATTCCACATAACTGCGATATACTTGCCTGCTTCTGCTGCCTGGTACTGTAATTGCACTGCCATCGAGCAGAAGAGACCAATGGGCGTCCTCCTCTCTGTGTGACGTAATGGAGGTGGGTCAAATCGCATCAGGTTGGCGATGTGCGAGGAAAAGTGTCCGTGGCTCCGCGCGCGCACAGTCAGTCAGTCAGTCAGCGCCCTGCACTGGAATACGGTGTGAATGTGCGGCTGACTAAACGCACTTGAATGGAGTAGGTTCCCAGCCACGTAAGTAGAAACTACACCGCGGGAGATGATGTCTTGCTGAAAAAAAGGGTTAGGCCAGTCAACGAAAGGCCATCCCTTATTTGCTGCTAAAACCAAAAAAACCAGCTCGACAATTCGAATAATCATCTCCCTCCAAAAAAAAAAAATTGCAATTGAATGAAGCGAATTTTCCATAGAAGAAGTTATCGAATTCCAGACAAAGCAAGCCAGGAAGTACACGCAATCCCGATCGTGCTGCCTGTGTTTGCAGGCGGGCTGCATGGATATAATTTTGTGGGAGGCCCCCGAACACCACTGGAGCACCGAGATGAAATCTTAGACCCCTGGCTGTCTAGCTAGTTAGCTGTATATCAAGAATTATTCTTGTTTGCATTGCCTTGTTTTTGTGGTGCACTTAGATTTTCTAGGTAGTTTACAATATTTTTTGCACATCGCTAACGTTACTCAGTTATTGTTGCAAGATAGATGGCTTGCCAGTTGCGTTTTTTTCCGTTAGCTTTTGTCTGTCGCTAACAGCGTGTTCTGGATCAATGAAGCTTGTCGTCTGAATGACTTTGGTGCTATTTATAGCGAGGTACTGTAGCTAGCGAGTTAGCTATACAGTTTTGTTAACGTAACCGGCATTGTTCCGTACACTGCCACTGAAATATTGACGATATTGGCTGCTAGACAGCTTTTCTACCCAACCGTTGACTGTTATAATTTTGTTACGCATCAAATCGGCTAATACAGGATCAAGTTTAAATGGCTGAATAGCTACATGCAATGGACCATGGATCATGCATTGTTTTAGCTGACCAGTGAAATTGAGAACTTAGCCGGCTTTCAAACAAAATATTCCCTAGCATTGTCTTTGAAATAATGTATTTACGTTCTAATATTGTTCTTTCTAGTGATAAACAGTTGTGTGAGGTATAGTTGGCTTGCAGGGTAGCCTACAAGTTACAACGTCGCTTCAGTTAGCATAATAGTTATTGCTACTTTCATGCCACCGATAGATAGGTTGTTAAGGGCTGGACCATTTTAGTAAGCGAGGCAGCAAACTTTAAATGCTTCAGGCAGCGACGGTGGCACACTGATAAGTTCAAGGTTAACCCTTCTGGAATCCTCTCACAAGAAGACCCAGATTGTGTAGGGGATACCACACCGAACACTCATGAACATACAGAGGTCAAACCCCATTAACATAACACGTTATGGGAGATCAAGGCACAAAACGCACGACTTCGAGGAGCTCTCTTGCTTGAGGACTACAGAATCGAGTCAAAGTTTTAGCCCAAATTTAGGATCACCGAGTCCCCCCGAGACGCCCAATTCTTCGTACTGCATTTCTTGCATTGGGAAGTACCTTTTGTTGGAGCCGCTGGAAGGAGACCACGTTTTCAGGGCGGTTCATGTGCACAGCGGAGAGGAGCTTGTATGCAAGGTAAGCCCAGGTTTGAGCACCGAAAGCGCTACATTTCCTGCAATACCATGCATGCATGTTTCATGAGCGTTATCATGCTTTCCCTGCAAATTGGTGCACAGTTACAGGAGTTATGCCTACTTATCGCACAGATGCATTACTGTGGAGAGCAGCACACGGATAACTGGAAATAAATATAGCTGGCTAATACTCGCTTCGTAGCCAAATTGGCACCGTCGTTCACTAGCAGCTTTTGATGTGATTAGTTTGCCATTTTCTCAAGCACGTTAGTGTTGACCAGCTGAATGAGTGCACTGTTGCAAACAAATCCGTTATCATTACATAGTCGGGTAGCTACAAGAGTGCGCCGCCAGTGTAGTCACCGTTACAAAGTGAAAATTCTACTTGATAGCATCATCTATCACCCATCCCTCAACGACTGAAATAAAGGGTGATTTCTGCAGTAGCCAGCGAACTCATGACACAGTAGCTATCGTCAGTGGGGAATTGTGTTAATACGAGGGGTTAACAATCACGAGCGTACTTTTTTTCTAATTTGTGTGTGTGCGAGAGGAGGGGATTGGTTACATCGTGGAACAATGAAGAGAAACAATACTGTATCCACGCGCCAGTCCGGAATGGCTAGCTAGCGTTTGCGGGTTCCATTGCTTTGTTCTTTGTCTCGAACTGTATACATGGTGCGTGGCGTCCCCCCGCCCCCACGAGCCAGCTCTATTCGCGGTATGTATTCGGAATTCCAATGTAATCGCGAGATGGATAGAAGCAAGATAGCATTAACTTTAAATGCAATGTGTGCGCAGTTACTGCATAGCAGAAAGTAAGCGTTGGTCGATTTGCTGGATTGAAAAAAATCGCGTTCGAGCTGGGGAAAGTTGACCGTGATGTCATCACGTTTGGCGTTCGTGGAGTGACGAAAATTGGTGTCGAAGATGTTAAAACTGTCTGACGAACCGTGGCAGAGACAAGGACACCGACTGTGAATGAGTGATTCAGTGCATCCATCCAGTGGATTCGCGGAGGCTTCCCCCCCGTAGCGACCTGAATTTATTTAACCAACTACTTTTAAATGGCAAAGAGATTGAAATGTAATGGCTGCAGTAGCATCAATTGAATACAAACACGGTATTGCGCCGCGTCAAATACAGTTGATATGATGATGATGAAACTCATTAGTTGTCTTGTCCCCCATTATGTAAACTTTACAGAATTAATCCTGAATTTTCAAGCGTGGAATTTTCAGTTACCTTGCTGTTACAGGTGACATGCACACGATACATTTTTCATGAACTATATTTAACTTCATGATGGTAGCTAGCGAACGTTGATGATAGGTGGCTAAGGAGTGTTTAAGAACTGGAAGTTCAGTGATTTTTAAATTTAAAAAATTGTCCTTTTTTTTTCCTTTTCTTTAGGTGTTTGATATCGCGCGATACCAGGAGTCTCTGGCGGCGTACTTTTGCCTGTCTGCACACAGAAATATAAACCAAATAGTCGAGATTCTTCTGGGAGACACAAAGGCCTATGTGTTCTTCGAGAGGAGCCATGGGGACATGCACTCGTTTGTGCGCGCGTGCAAGAAGCTGCGCGAGGACGAGGCCGCGCGATTGTTCCATCAGATAGCCTCCGCCGTCGCGCACTGCCATGACAACAGTCTGGTCCTGAGAGACCTCAAGCTGCGGAAATTCGTCTTCAAAAATGAGGACAGGTAAGCCCTCGCATAAGCACTGGCCTCACCTAAAGGTGCCTGTACACGTATATTATGATGCATGTACATTACTCAGGCACCCACAGGTCCCATAATGGGTTAATTCAGATTTTCTTTTGGGTTTTTTTTTTTGTCCTCTGAAATTCATAAAATTTCCATATCTCCCTGTTGCATAATATTTTAAAACGGTGTGTCCCAATACTCACCGTTTTGCGATTATGTAACCGTAAAAAGTCAGAAGCAGACCTATATACTCTACTTCTGCACATTTAATCACCGCTACAAACGAGAGATTACCGGACTAATCTGTAAAAAACAACTTATGACTGCCGCCCGATCCAGGCAGTGGGAGATGTTTTCAGTCTGGCTGTTTATGTGGCGTGGTGTGCGTGTGTCACGACGCACATTTTTCTCGCAATGTTTGTCCTGCCGAGAACCATGTTGTGATGCATTTAGTGACATGCTGCACACATACATTCCCGGTTCTCTCGCAAGTTAGAATTCAGTCTTCGCTAGTCTTGTTGTTGTAAATGAAGATTGAAGAGATAACGTGGAGCTGGGTTTTACGGTTAAATCTGCT
Organism: Synaphobranchus kaupii; assembly: GCA_029718625.1. Classification (NCBI taxonomy): domain Eukaryota; kingdom Metazoa; phylum Chordata; class Actinopteri; order Anguilliformes; family Synaphobranchidae; genus Synaphobranchus; species Synaphobranchus kaupii. Next base: position 3,988,597 of record CM056381.1, on the reverse strand, counting down.
GATCTGCTCCGAGGGCGAAATGGAGCCTGCAATCGTGTAGTGTTCACCCGCCATAAGCTGAGTTCCTGTGTACCGATAACGAGCACGGCATCGAATGGCCATTTCATGCACAGAGGGAGACGCAGCCTCTGCAGAGTGACCTGGAATTGGTCTGACTGGAAATAAAACTAGCTGAGAACAGGGTGGAGGGGGGGTGGAGGGTGTTTGCAAGGGAGTCGAAGGGACCCTATATCTCCAGTCAAATGTACTTACCTGTTTCAAGGGCATATGCAGTTCTATTTAATTTTTTGGTTTCAATCAAACCTTAAAATTGATTTAAGACAGAAATGTATGTGCCCGGGAGTCGGGAGCTACTTTTAAAGAGAGAAGTTTACTTCCCCTTTCTCCTCAACGTTTAAATACAGTGAACAAATTATAGTGTAGTCACAGAGAGCAGCACTAGATTAATCTGGTTTGATTGATTTGCCCTTAAACAGTCTTGAGTGCATTGCCTGAAGTTGTTGAATGATGTCATGTTACATTTGGAATTCTGGGAGTTGGAGTTTAGCAGTTGCATTTAGTTTCTCATTCAGGACTGATATTTTGGAAGAAGATGTTTTGAAATTGTCTAAATTCAAATTGGCAGATTCTAACCCCCCCCCCCCCCCCCCCCCCCCCAGCCACCTGGTTAAGACATTTCATATTTATTTGATAGCCTATTTGTTCCATTTCAAATTCACTTTCCATATTTGAACAGCACTTCAAAGAAATTCGTATTCAGATTCTTTTCTCAAATGTTGTTATAAGTAGCTGCTGTGTAAGATCCATGGTTTTTAATGGATTTCTTTCACATTTGCTATGAATGTGTAATGTGACATTTTAAACGTCAAGGCTTACTTCTAAATATAACTGACAATCCTGAAGTGGCTTTTTCACCTTACAATAATGCAATTTCTTAAACTATGAAAATAGCCTGAATGTGTCAAAGAAAATGTGTTCAGTGTTAAATCCAGCAATTTTCAGCGCAGCAAAAAGCTGACTGTTATATGACAGTTATTAGCTCGTTCAGCCATTTCGCCAACCATGTATTCCATACTGTTCCAGTGTAATTTACAGCTAAGTCTAGTCCCACCCCCCAATTCACACAGAGATCCATTCAAATGCAGAGACGTTATAGTATCGCTTGTAAGAGTACCAGAAAATAAGATATCAAGAGTCTTCTGCAAATTATGTCAAACTGTCCAATATGTTTTGATGCTCAAAAATGGGGGGGGGGAGACTATGTACAAAAGGTTCTATAATTTCTAGACGGTTTATCCGATATGGATGAAAGTACCCTCAAATTAAAGCGGATAGTCTGCACTTCAACCTCATTGTCATTGTATCCTTTCAATCAGGATACAAAGTGCTATAGTACAGAACCAAAATAACAAAAAATGTGTCACTGTCCAATGAATTATGGTGCTCACTGTATATGATTATGAATACCAGCAGGAAGCATTTATCACTGTAAATGTGGCACTGTGTTAGTTTTGTAAGATATCAGACAATGGAGAGTTTGGAGCCAGAGGAAAGGTGAACAGAATCCGGTGTAAAGAATTATGAGGAATCGGTCATTGTGATGTCATAATCGGTCGGGCTGGGGAACAGAATCGGATGTAAAGGATGGTGGGGAATCAGTCATTGTGATGTCATAATCGGTCGGGCTGGGGAACGGAATCAGGTGTCAAGGATGGTGGGGAATCAGTCATTGTGATGTCATAGTCGGCTGGGGATTCCACTTCTCCTTTCCGCAGCTAAATTCTGCAAATGAACCAGAACGTTTGTCTCATTTGGGCGCTGCTGGTTCACTAACAAAGCGGAAAGATTCAGGTGTCTGTGGTCTGCCTGCGACAGCTGTGTTTACGACGCACAATAACTGCGCTGATGGAAGAAGGGGTGGTCTGTTGTGAAGCGCTCTCTCACTGCTGTTTGCCCCCCCCCCCCCCCCCCCCACACAGGAGCCTGGTGATGCTGGAGAGTCTGGAGGACGCCTGCGTTCTGCGGGGGGTTGACGACTCGCTGTCGGACAAACACGGCTGCCCCGCGTACGTCAGCCCCGAGGTTCTCAGTGGCGGCGGCAGCTATTCGGGCCGCGCGGCTGACGTGTGGAGCCTGGGGGTCATGCTGTACACCATGCTGGTGGGCCGCTACCCATTCCACGACCTGGAGCCCGGCTCCCTCTTCAGCAAGATCCGCCGCGGCCTGTTCAGCCTGCCGGACAGCCTGACGCCCAAGGCCCGCTGCCTGATCCGCAGCGTCCTGCGCCGTGACCCCGCCCAGCGCCTCACCGCCCGCGAAATCCTGGAGCACCCCTGGCTCGCCTCCTCCCTCGACGCCCCGCCCCAGCCTGGCCCCGCCTATGGGCGGGGCGATCGGGGGTCGTGGGACCAGCTTGTGCCCGACGTCAACATGCAGGAGGAGCTGGACAAGTTCTTCAGCTGAGGGGGAGGGGGGGGGGGGGGTGTCGCCATGGCGATAGACGTTGTTAAGAGAGAGCTGAGGGGAGAGAAAAAAAGAAAAGAAAAAAAAAAAGACAAATCAAAAACTATCATTGTTCTGACGTGAAGGAATCACTATGGCGGCCCGTTTCGACAATGATCCAGACTGGTCGCCTTGTAGCGAAAACATCGTCAAAACCCCGAAAACTAAAGCGGCGCTCGCAGGGTCAGGTCGGCTCTTCGCCAATAAAGCAAAAAGTGAGAATTGCGGCCTAAAGTCACGAAAACATTGAAACCTGTTACAATAAGTAACTTCTTACTGAAGCACATTTCACATTGGATTGTTTCTTTTTTGTTTTTTTGCTGTCAATGTGGGATTTTCTTCCTCAATTTGATTGGCTGAGGAGATTGCATTATTGACATTAGTGTTATTTTACCTAAATAAAATGCAGGTGCTATCTTTTTTCCCCGTTTTCAGTAATGTGTAAAATTCTCAGCGCAATTTCATTCAGATTATCTTGCTTCCTGCTTGATTTGGTCTAACTGGTATTTAAGCTCCGCCCCCCCAGGACGATGGCTCTCATTGGGCTGTATTAATGCCACGCCTGTGTTTCCGTAGCAACAAAGCTTACCATCACTGGTTTCTTTACATTCCCCAAATTTGTACGCTTGCTCCCCCATTCCCAGACCTAACTCAGCTGATTAGTTTAGGCCCTTTAAGTGAGAATTCTCCTCCCATTGACAGCAGTGTGATGTATTTAAGTTTAGCTTCTAATTTGTTGACACCAAAATGTATCTTCTTTTTTTGTTTGTTTTTAAAAATCTTTTATTTAAATGGGAACGTTTAACTGCTATATTTAAGAAGTTGCAGGTGTTTATTTTTGAAGGTGTTTTGGGGGAGATTCCAGGTGTGTTTTTGAATGCGATGGCATGACGCGGGAATGCACTCGGAAGAGAGGCCCCATCCACGCGCCCCAGCAAGCCCGCCTCCGATTTTAGTTTTGTTTTGGTGCTCAAAAAAAGCAAGAATTCCACACAGCCGGTCCAGAACCTCCTCTCTCTCCTGTTGCCCCCGAAGGTTCTGTGAAATGACTGACCGTGTTTTGGGTCGGGTACAAGTGGACGTTTCGTAGTGCTTCAATGTTACTTGAATTTGTGTTTATTTTTATTATTTTATTTTTATTTTGGTCTGTGGCATGTGCCCGATGAATGCTATCGCCTGCCTAGCGGGGAAACGAAAGAAGCTTCTTCTTTTTCAAAAATAAAAATAATAAAAAATTACGAAAAACTATTAAGCAGAGGATGTTTTAAAATTCTCAGAGGATTTCTAAAAACCTGCGTTT
>CM056381.1:3890623-3984295 GCA_029718625.1 Synaphobranchus kaupii | reverse complement strand
ATAGTTTAGTCACAGACAGCAGCACTAGATTATCTGGTTTGATTGATTGCCCTTAAACAGTCTTGAGTGCATTGCCTGAAGTTGTTGAATGATGTCATGTTACATGTGGAATTCTGGGAGTTGGAGTTTAGCAGTTGCATTTAGTTTCTCATGCAGGACTGATATTTTGGAAGAAGATGTTTTGAAATTGTCTAAATTCAAATTGGCAGATTCTAACCCCCCCACCACCTAGTTAAGACTTTTCATATTTATTTGATAGCCTATTTGTTCCATTTCAAATTCACTTTCCATATTTGAACAGCACTTCAAAGAAATTTGTATTGAGATTCTTTTCTCAAATGTTATTATAAGTAGCTGCTGTGTAAGATCATGGTTTTTAATGGATTTCTTCACATTTGCTATGAATGTGTAATGTGACATTTTAAACGTCAAGGCTTACTTCTAAATATAACTGACAATCCTGAAGTGGCTTTTCACCTTACAATAATGCAATTTCTTAAACTATGAAAATAGCCTGAATGTGTCAAAGAAAATGTGTTCAGTGTTAAATCCAGCAATTTTCAGCGCAGCAAAAAGCTGACTGTTATATGACAGTTATTAGCTCGTTCAGGCCATTTCGCCAACCATGTATTCCATACTGTTCCAGTGTAATTTACAGCTAAGTCTAGTCCCACCCCCCAATTCCCACAGAGATCCATTCAAATGCAGAGACGTTATAGTATCGCTTGTAAGAGTACCAGAAAATAAGATATCAAGAGTCTTTTGATATTGTTGGGTCGCATACATCAGGAAGTCATGGCATGCAAAGGATATGCCACCAAATATTAAAAATGATTACTTTGTTCTACATTATGTCAAACTGTCCAATATGTTTTGATGTTCAAAAATGGGGGGGGGAGACCTATGTACAAAAGGTTCTATAATTTCTAAATGGTTCGTCCGATAGGATGAAGTACCCTCAAATTAAAGCGGACAGGCTGCACTTCAACCTCATTGTCATTGTATCCTTTCAATCTCAAAGTGCTATAGTACAGAACCAAAATAACAAAAATGTGTCACTGTCCAATGAATTATGGTGCTCACTGTATATGATTATGAATACCAGCAGGAAGCATTTAACACTGTAAATGTGGCACTGTGTTAGTTTTGTAAGATATCAGACAATGGAGAGTTTGGAGCCAGAGGAAAGGTGAACAGAATCCGGTGTAAAGAATTATGAGGAATCGGTCATTGTGAATGTCATAATCGGTCGGGCTGGGGAACAGAATCGGATGTAAAGGATGGTGGGGAATCAGTCATTGTGATGTCATAATCGGTCAGGCTGGGAACGGAATCAGGTGTCAAGGATGGTGGGGAATCAGTCATTGTGATGTCATAGTCGGCTGGGGCTTCCACTTCTCCCTTTCCGCAGCTAAATTCTGCAAATTACCAGAACGTTTGTCTCATTTGGGCACTGCTGGTTCACTAACAAAGCGGAAAGATTCAGGTGTCTGTGGTCTGCCTGCGGCAGCTGTGTTTACGACCGACGCACAATAACTGCGCTGATGGAAGAAGGGGTGGTCTGTTGTGAAGCGCTCTCTCACTGCTGTTTGCCCCCCCCCCCCCCCCCACACACAGGAGCCTGGTGATGCTGGAGAGTCTGGAGGACGCCTGCGTTCTGCGGGGGGTTGACGACTCGCTGTCGGACAAACACGGCTGCCCCGCGTACGTCAGCCCTGAGGTTCTCAGTGGCGGCGGCAGCTATTCGGGCCCGCGGGCTGACGTGTGGAGCCTGGGGGTCATGCTGTACACCATGCTGGTGGGCCGCTACCCGTTCCACGACCTGGAGCCCGGCTCCCTCTTCAGCAAGATCCGCCGCGGCCTGTTCAGCTGCCGGACAGCCTGACGCCCAAGGCCCGCTGCCTGATCCGCAGCGTCCTGCGCCGTGACCCCGCCCAGCGCCTCACCGCCCGCGAAATCCTGGAGCACCCCTGGCTCGCCTCCTCCCTCGACGCCCCGCCCCAGCCTGGCCCCGCCTATGGGCGGGGCGATCGGGGGTCGTGGGACCAGCTTGTGCCCGACGTCAACATGCAGGAGGAGCTGGACAAGTTCTTCAGCTGAGGGGGAGGAGGGGGGGGGGGGGGGGGGTGTCGCCATGGCGATAGACGTTGCTAAGAGAGAGTGAGGGGAGAGAAAAAAAGAAAAGAAAAAAAAAAAGACAAATCAAAAACTATCATTGTTCTGACGTGAAGGAATCAACTATGGCGGCCCGTTTCGACAATGGCCAGACTGGTCGCCTTGTAGCGAAAACATCGTCAAAACCCCGAAAACTAAAGCGGCGCTCGCAGGGTCAGGTCGGCTCTTCGCCAATAAAGCAAAAAGTGAAAATTGCGGCCTAAAGTCACGAAAACATTGAAACCTGTTACAATAAGTAACTTCTTACTGAAGCACATTTCACATTGGATTGTTTCTTTTTTGTTTTTTGTTTTTTTGCTGTCAATGTGGGATTTTCTTCCTCAATTTGATTGGCTGAGGAGATAGCATTATTGACATTAGTGTTATTTTACCTAAATAAAATGCAGGTGCTATCTTTTTTTTCCCGTTGTCAGTAATGTGTAAAATTCTCGGCGCAATTTTCATTCAGATTATCTTGCTTCCTGCTTGATTTGGTCTAACTGGTATTTAGCTCCGCCCCCCAGGGACGATGGCTCTCATTGGGCTGTATTAATGCCACGCCTGTGTTTCCGTAGCAACAAAGCTTACCATCACTGGTTTCTTTACATTCCCCAAATTTGTACGCTTGCTCCCCCATTCCCAGACCTAACTCAGCTGATTAGTTTAGGCCCTTTAAGTGAGAATTCTCCTCCATTGACAGCAGTGTGATGTATTTAAGTTTAGCTTCTAATTTGTTGACACCAAAATGTATCTTCTTTTTTTTGTTTGTTTTTAAAAATATTTTATTTAAATGGGAATGTTAACTGCTAGGCTATATTTAAGAAGTTGCAGGTGTTTTATTTTTGAAGGTGTTTTGGGGGAGATTCCAGGTGTGTTTTTTGAATGCGATGGCATGACGCGGGAATGCACTCGGAAGAGAGGCCCCCATCCACGCGCCCCAGCAAGCCCGCCTCCGATTTTAGTTTTGTTTTGGTGCTCAAAAAAAGCAAGAATTCCACACAGCCGGTCCAGAACCTCCTCTCTCTCCTGTTGCCCCCGAAGGTTCTGTGAAATGACTGACCGTGTTTTGGGTCGGGTACAAGTGGACGTTTCGTAGTGCTTCAATGTTACTTGAATTTGTGTTTATTTTTATTATTATTTTATTTTTATTTTGGTCTGTGGGCATGTGCCCGATGAATGCTATCGCCTGCCTAGCGGGGAAACGAAAGAAGCTTCTTCTTTTCAAAAATAAAAATAATAAAAAATTACGAAAAACTATTAAGCAGAGGATGTTTTAAAATTCTCAGAGGATTTCTAAAAACTGCGTTTGCTTTTTAAATGTATTGCTTTTTTTTAAAACTTTTGTTTTGTTTCACAGTTACAGATGGTGATCTGTAGGTAGTGCTGGATTGGTGCTGATGTTGAAGGACATCTTTTCATTCTGTTTCTTTGGGAGGGGGGGGACGTGCTTGGACAACTCTGCATGGAGGGATATCACTGCCTCTGGTGTTTGATTGTAATGTATCTTATTTGTTGTTTTGTCCAAATTTATTCAGTAAATAAATTGTGAACGGCACATTGCATTTGTTATTCTGCCTCTATTTGCCTGATAACATCAGACTTTAAACATGAACAAATACACAGACTTTAAACATGGACAAATACACAGACTTTAAAACATGGACAAATACACAGACTTTAAACATGGACAAATACACAGACTTTAAACATGGACAAATACACAGAACTTTAAACATGGACAAATACAGACTTTAAACATGACAAATACACAGACTTTAAACATGGACAAATACACAGACCTTAAACATGGACAAATACACAGACTTTAAACATGGACAAATACACAGACTTTAAATATGGACAAATACACAGACTTTAAACTGGACAAATACAGACTTTAAACATGGACAAGATACACAGACTTTAAACATGTGACAAATACACAGACCTTAAACATGGACAAATACACAGACTTTAAGACATGGACAAATACACAGACTTTAAACATGGACAAATACACAGACCTTAACATGGACAAATACACAGACTTTAAACATGGACAAATACACAGACTTTAAACATGGACAAATACACAGACTTTAAACATGGACAAATACACAGACTTTAAACATGGACAAATACACAGACTTTAAACATGGACAAATACAGACTTAAACATGAACAAATACACAGACTTTAAACATGGACAAAACACAGACCTTAAACATGGACAAATACACAGACTTTAAACATGGACAAATACACAGACTTTAAACATGGACAAATACACAGACCTTAAACATGGACAAATACACAGACTTTAAACATGGACAAATACACAGACTTTAAACCATGGACAAATACACAGACCTTAAACATGGACAAATACACAGACTTTAAACATGGACAAATACACAGACTTTAACATGGACAAATACACAGACCTTAAACATGGACAAATACACAGACTTTAAACATGGACAAATACACAGACCTTAAACATGGACAAATACACAGACTTTAAACATGGACAAATACAGACTTTAAATATGGACAAATACACAGACTTTAAACATGGACAAATACACAGACTTTATGGACAAATAATCGATCGTCATAAATATGGAAGAAAATCTATTCATGCAGGTTATTTTTTTATGATTGGATGCGTTTCTGAGGAGAACCCCGAATGAAGTGGGGAATGTGGGAATGTCTGTAGGAATTAAGTGGGAATCTGGCGGAACGAAGCGGGAATGTCGAGCGGAATGTGACCAGAGTGGGAGATGCTTGGAGGAGAGGTTTGACCTCACACAGGATGCCCTGAAATTTGAGCAGCTCTGTGTTGGATAATCCAGCTGATAAGGATTTAAAGGCTTATAGGTTGAACTTGATTTGTAGTGGAGTGGGGGGGGGGGGGTTATTGGTGGTTCATTCCTGTTTAAAGGGCAGAGCCCCCACTCAAGTGAACCTGGACCTTGTGCGCACTGAACAGAATCACATTAATATTCGTGCAACAGCTGCTCTTCCACAGCTCTGTTACCATAGTGATTACATTAACATGGGGAATTATTAGCATGTCCCCAAATATAAAAATGTACACACTCCACACCCCAAATACTCATGTCTCACCCCAAAAACTCATGTCTCCCGCTCTTCGCTGGTTGAGTACTACGTGAAACGGAAAACTGGCGGCTCTTAAAATTGCCATCTTTGGTGTGGAGGCCGGTGGGCTGCCAGAGTGTTGGGGGAGTTGTGCTGAGGTACACGCCAGATGTGCTCAGATTTGCTGAAGCTGGCTGTTAAGCAGGTCAGGTGGGGAGGGGGGGGGGGGGATTTGTGTTTTATTTTACTTGAGGTTGTTTCCTGTTGGCCCAGCTGGGGTGCTTGCTGACACCTGTCGTGTGCATTCAGAGTAATCCAGATTAAGACCTTATTCCCTTCATTTAATTTTATTTAAAAAAAAAAAAATTTTGGGGGGGGGGGGGGGGTGTTCCACTGTACCCCTCCCACCTGGTTTAGGAGGAGCTCAGGTGACTTTCAGGATTTGGGATCCAGAGCTCGGTCCACTTGGAAGCGGGGGCCTGGTCCCTGCGGTAAAAAACATCTCAAGGCTGAACGCTGTGAGCGGAAGTGATCCGGTACATCGAGGGAAGGCCTTCAGCGTCCGCCTGAGAGAGAAGCGCTTCAATTCAGCAGAACATCACCGCACTACTGGTGCTGCTGGATACCAGACCGCAACATTTCAGACCGAATCCATCACCGGAGTCAGCCGGAGTCAGAGTCAAAGCAAGTAATTACGCAACTAATGCGCTCGGTTTGACTTACTAATGGAGTGTGACTCTTACACACTGTAGTTCAGTGAGTTTCCTTTGGTGAATAAGAAATCTGGGCAAGGAATCAAAAAATGTGTGTGCGCATGTTTTTAGTTCTGGGGGTGTGCGCACCTTATGCGGTGCCCGTGCGTGGATACCTGCGCACACGTTAAAGGAATGCGTGCTTTTTGCAGCCCGTGAGGTGTCGTGCACCGCGGTGTGAACGACGAGGCGTTCCTCCCAGCAGCGATTCGGTTTGAATGTTCCTGCAGAAAACGGGACACGTTCTCTTTCTGGAAGCATCTGCGTCTGGCGGGTGTATTCAGGCCCTGGCGTGAAAGACAAAGCCGGCGCAGAATGCGTCTGCTCCGCTCTGTAAACGCGCTGCGCATTCCCACGCCAGGATGCGCTGACCGATGGGGCCGGTCTCCACACTACGACTCGCGCTCGCTTGCAAAACATTTACATTTAATTAGGGCAGGAATCCCCGCCGCACAGCGCCATGGATCAGTAATTTATGATTTGTAGTTGGCTGCAGCTTCAATGAAAGCGCCTCTGGACTCGAGCAGTCCCCTGACATGGTCTTTAAAGAGGGAGAGTAACTGTCTCTCCTTTAGCGGCTTGTTTTGTCGGCCTTTTGAGGCCGTCTCTGACGACCCTTTTGCAGCGTCGGAGCGCAGCTTTGCCTCCCTATTTATATCCCCGTATTTATCAGCGCTCGTTGGCGCAACCTCTGCTACCGACCTGGTATGCGCTCTCCTCTGAAGCACATTCTGCTACTTATCGCACCGTGGATCAGTGGGGCTCCTGCAGACGTGAGTCAGAGACGCTTATTGGGCGTACTTGCGGGTCGCCACCAGGGGTCGCTGGTGTGTGATGAAACGCCGTCATCCCGGGTCGACTGAAGCCCTCCCATGCCTGAGAGATACTAAGATCACAGTGAGGCACTGTCCAGATCCGGGTGCCATAGACCCCATCCATGCACTAGAAGAGTCCCTTAACATAGGGCAGACCATAGAACCCACCCATGCACTAGAAGAGTCCCTTAACATAGGGCAGACCATATTCAATTCAATTCAATTCAATTCAATTTTATTTATATAGCGCTTTTCACAGATGACTGTCACAAAGACGCTTTACAGAACAGAAAGGGGAGGAAAGGGGAAATGGGAAATGCCAGCTCTAAGCCCCCAGATAGCAGAGGTAAAAACTCTAGTAGGAGAGAAAAACCCTCATACTGTGGCGAGAAAAAACTCCCCGATGGGAAGAAATCTCGAGACCATAGAACCCACCCATGCACTAGAAGAGTCCCTTAACATAGGGCAGACCATAGAATCCATCCATGCACTAGAAGAGTCCCTTAACATAGGGCAGACCATAGAACCCATCCATGCACTAGAACGGCTCCTTAACAGGATGAGCCATACAGTAGCCCTAATTGTGACCAATTTTAGCACCCTAACTTTTCTTTGAGAAAGCATTTATTTGAACACACAAATCAGTCACCGTGTCAACCAGCTGATTTATAAATACTACGCTTTTACAACTAAGGCTTTTCCTGGTGTTGTTTTTCTGCTTCTTCAGTAGAACAGCCCTGGGTGTTCTAATAACGAAGCCAGGACGGGGGTTCCCAAATTGGGATCACATCCAGAATCTTCCCTACTGCTAAACGACCATGCTATGAGATGTCACTTACTGATACTTGTTTGTTTTTAGACCTTGGTAGGCTCCACCGAGGATAGCCATGAGTCTTTTTGTTTCCTGTATTACATGGATGCCTTAATCTAATCATCTGTCTCCGTTATAAGGAAATACACGCGAGGCATTGGCGTCAAGACAAGGGATTCCTCGTATATAGTGGGATTATAGGGCACAGCTGTGATGGCGCTTTGGCGCTGATTTGCTATGCTTGCTATCGAGTGAAGAGGATCCTGACATGCTGACAAACACAGCTTATAACACATACAGTCAGCACCATAATTCATTGGACAGTGACACATTTTTGTTATTTTGGTTCTGTACTCTAGCACTTTGAGTTTGAAAGGATACAATGAGGTTGAAGTGCAGACCGTCAGCTTTCATTTGAGGGTATTTTCATCCATATCAGATTCACCGTTTAGAAATTATATAACCTTTGGTACATAGCCCCCCCCCCCCCCTATTTTTGGGCATAAAAAATATTGGACAGTTTAACATAATGTAGAATAAAGTAATAATTTTTAATATTTGGTTGCATATCCTTTGCATGTCATGACTTCCTGATGTCTGTGACCGAACAATATCAAAAGACTCTTGATATCTTATTTTCTGGTACTCTTACAAGCGATACTATAAAATCTCTGCATTTGAATGGATCTCTATGGGAATTGGGGTGTGGGACTAGATTTAGCTACATTATGTTAAACTGTGATGCCCGAAAATGGGGGGGGGGGGGGGGGGCTATGTACAAAAGGTTCTATAATTTCTAATTTCATCTATGGATGAAAATACCCTCAAGTTAAAGCTGACAGTCTGCACTTCAACCTCATTGTATCCTTTCAAACTCAAAGTGCTAGAGTACAGAACCAATAATAACAAAAAATGTGTCACCAATGAATTATGGTGCTCACTGTATATAAGTTAGGTGAATGGTCCCAGACAAGAAAGGAGGAGTTCACATATAACATAGGGGCACTGTATGCATATGGGTGAGCACTGATGTGAACATTATTAAACGATGTAATATTTTTCTACTTAACCACCTCCACCTTATGTGACTAAAATTGTGAAAAAGGCACAGTTTTATACAGCATTATTTCTTGCCGGTTGGCGTATCTTTTGCTTGCATTTTTATGTGCGCATTACACCGTATAACATTCAATTCTCAATAAGCCGGAGCCGGATATCTGATCTCTAGCGTCCGGGGCCAATGATACTCTGTAATAGTGCGCCATCTGGTGGGAAAATAACAAAATACACAATGGGCAAGGAATTGCGTGTTCATTCAATGAAATGTAATAATAGATATCCGCACGTTATGTAATATGTAGCTGTTTGTTTTAAATAGATAGCGTATACATGGCATTGAGCATAATCTTTTCGGATAATGCATTGGTTACACAAGCAGAAGTTTTATTGAAAGGACACAGTACATACATTTTAACCAGTCTGTCCGTTAATTCACATCAACGTTAATTCACAAAACAAAGTCAAATCAGCAAACCCATACTGTCTTCAGGCAAATAGTCCACTGCCTACCTAATAATCTTAAATCTTCAGATGAATGTGTTCATTACTCTCAAATGCGTCCACTACATAGTGTTGAATATCCACCGATAGAAGGGTTGATAGCATCCAACTATCAGTACGTACTTCAGCTTTTATATTTTTACATTTGTAATTGAATTAAAAGCATCATATTTTGGAGAACAAAACTCATTCATACTCCTAAATTGAAAAATGTTGAGTCAATTGTTGAGCAAATTAAATATACGCTATGAAACACATAACATAGTCCTGGAACAAATACATTTTATTAATGAAATACATTTGCAGTATTATTGTTTATATATTTCAGTTTGTATTTTCATATTTAAATAATCATATATATATATATTTAAAATATTGTATTACATTTAAGTTGTAGATTTAGTGAACAGTAGCCTGCAATACTTAGGCTCATTATTTGTGCAGCAATGCTTTAAAAAGTAATAAATGCCTGTCAAGCACACACCAGTAATTTCCATAAGACTGGCAGTGAGGACAAAGCCCTTCTGTCAACTAGTAATTAGAAATTTGTCATGTGAAGGTTTATTTTATTAATTTTATCAGAGGAGATTAGTGTCACTTTTTTATGTATGTAAATGAAAACAGAATCGTATTGTGTTTTGCCTTTATAAATCCCTTTATAATTACAATGTAGATAATCAGGCCAGATTGCATCTAAATATAGATCCCTCAATTTATTCTTTTTTTTTAAAAGGGTCAAATGTCCTCTCAGATGTTTCTTAGATCAAACAAATCCTGTGTTGGCCATGCAGTCGAGACATTAAACACTGATTCTCAGAATCCTCATTAGATTTTTCAGTGACTGGTGTCCGTGGATCGTGTTGGCTTCATGAAGACGATGCCCAAAGATGATGTGACAACAGCTTAAGAAGCTTAAGCAATTGTGCATCATTTCTACTCAATTTAGCTTCCATTTTGAAATATGTGAAATGTTATGTTGCCACAGTTCCTTGTTTAATATTATGTTTATAACACTTTGACCTTTTTTTAACAGAGAGTGTTATTAATCTAACATGTCTACTGTTGGATTAATGTCAGTCTAACATGGCCGCTTGTGCACTATTGTACTAAAAGTGGATTGTGTAGAGACTGGTGGGGGCTCGTTCTGCTAAGGCACTGGTCCAGGGCCCTGCAATCTGTTATCAAATCCAGTCTGAGCCAATGGCGACTGTGGCCACCAGCCAGGGTGTCACATAATTGGCTGTAGCATCGAGCAGGGAAGGAGGGGTAGCAGTCAGGAAGACAAACAGCACAGCCCACATATTAGGAACACTATTTAACGCCCTACAGGCCACACACAATACTACAGAAGACCAAGTGACTATTTTACACCTTACAGGCCACACACAGTATTACAGGAGAGCCAGTGACTATTTCACACCCTACAGGCCACATACAGTACTACAGGAGACCAAGTGACTATTTTACCCCCTACAGGCCACACACAGTACTACAGGAGAGCCAGTCACTATTTTACTCCCTACAGGCCACACACAGTACTACAGGAGACCAAGTGACTATTTTACCCCCTACAGGCCACACACAGTACTACAGGAGAGCCAGTCACTATTTTACTCCCTACAGGCCACACACAGTACTACATGAGAGCCAGTGACTATTTCACACCCTACAGGCCACACACAATACTACAGAAGACCAAGTGACTATTTTACACCTTACAGGCCACACACAGTATTACAGGAGAGCCAGTGACTATTTCACACCCTACAGGCCACATACAGTACTACAGGAGACCAAGTGACTATTTTACCCCCTACAGGCCACACACAGTACTACAGGAGAGCCAGTCACTATTTTACTCCCTACAGGCCACACACAGTACTACAGGAGACCAAGTGACTATTTTACCCCCTACAGGCCACACACAGTACTACAGGAGAGCCAGTCACTATTTTACTCCCTACAGGCCACACACAGTACTACAGGAGAGCCAGTCACTATTTTACACCCTACCGGCCACACACAGTATTACAGGAGAGCCAGTTACTATTTCACACCCTATTTTACACCCTACAAGCCACACAGTACTACAGAAAAGCCAGTGATTATTCTTACCCCCTACAGGCCACATGCAGGAAGACTCTCACTGAAACCACAACGCTTCTGAACAGGCAGATCAGCTGTTTATTCACTTTCAGCATTTTCCAATTGATTTTCCTTTTTTGGAAGAGGAGGGCAAACTCCTTAGACAAACCAAACCTGCAACCATACCCCCCCCCCCCCCCCCCCCTAAAATACCCACACACCAGGGGCCACAGCAGGAAACGATAGCACTCCTCCACTTCTCCAGACAGGAAGCTATAAATTGCACAGGATGCCAGACAGGACGTCAGTCTGCGCCCCCCAAATTCTCCCATCCTCCCCCTGCCTGTCATTTTATCCCTTAAAAAAAGCCGAAAGGAAAACCACACAGATGCAGTGTCACTGGAAGAGCTCATTTAAAAGCCATACACAAAAAAACAGCACATTCCCCACCCTTCTTCAGAGACGAGACCATGCCGGATGGTTAAGCCATGCGCAGGATGGCTGGTCTGGCCATCATAGGACGACATACTTCACATATCTGCCTTTACACACAGACACACACACAAACGCACATGTTTGTCTTCCTGCTTGCTAATGTAGCAAAAACAGATGTATCACTCGCTCTGCCACACCTAACCCAAAACCCAAAATGGATCCACACCGAAATTGATCCAAGTGCTCGGACGGCCAAAGTGTAGTGCTTTGTCAGTCAGCCTTGTAGGAATGTGTTCTTGGTGCGTCCAACAAATTTCTTTGCTTGGGGGGTTCATTTTACAATATGGTCTGAGTTTTTCCCAAATGTTAAATTTTTATGTAAAGCTCCGGGGAAGATACAACTACTAAACAATCATTTAAAGTACATCTTTTAAAATACAATAAAAGTTTTCTGTGATGTCGCGATGAATTAGTACAATAGCCTGTCATAGTATGACATGCTTTTTTGGTTATAATTGTAACTTCTATGGTTCTTTTGGAACCGGTTACATTTACTGCATAATAGCTTCCACCTACCAGTATAATACACATATGAGAATTATGCAGTGTTTGGACAATCTGCATTATTAATAGGATTATGCATAGTCTGCACCATAATACGTAATCCAGTTAGATGTTATTCACTTAGTAACCCGCTCAAGCTAGATGTTATAATGGTTTTACTCATCTAGAGGCATTCACGGCATTCATATTCTGTTAACTCTATTGCTAGCCCTACAGCGAATATGAAATTATTGCTTTTAATGCTTTGGAATAGTGCTTGTTTACTTCGGCGAAACATATCGGTGAAAGTGCGGTTAATATAACTTTGTGTTAATTCTGATATCAATAATTTGGCACACAGGTTAATTTCAGGATTTACCGATGTATAAAGGAGTATAGCCTTTATTTGCGTGAATAGCTTGTTTACGTGATAATGTACGTGTGCGCCTAATATTCTTCAAAGTATTTAAATGGCTGCACGGGCCAGTGCTCTGCACATACGCAGTAGTTCAGACTGTAGCCGTTCATACTGGAATAGTCTGTTCCTTCAGGCAGCCAAATTGGCATTTAAAGTATTGATCTCTGTTTCCACTCAGGAACACACTTGAATGCGTATTTTCAATTTGGAGAAAGGGGTAAGTTATCCCAGGGGAACATCTTAAAAATGTATTTTGGTTAGCCAAATTTTGAAGGCCACAATCCCTGCGCACTATTTTGAACGATATCTACGTGCAGTTTTAGATATATCCCAGTCCTGTGTACCACCGTTTGCTACGCCTTATCCGGTGCGGTAGTCTATTATGTTTTCCCCATGGGCTCGTCCAATGTTTTATTTATATTGTTTGTTACTAATAAGGTGCTGTGATTCTGCAGACCATTAAAGCGAAGAAGAAATTCAATTTAAAAAGTGCTGCACTGGTGGTAGTGGATCGGGAGAACAGTAGACGATCCTTTTCATTATAAATTCATAGCGAAAGTTTTAAACAATCGGTCCAATTAAAGGCAAGTGGAGTTATGTAACCCCACAGTCCGTTGTGAACGACGTGCGCCTTTTCGCCTCGGCTGTAATTGCTCGCTCTAATGGGCGGCTCCAAATGAGCAACCAGAAGCTCCGGGCCGCGTGTTCCTTCGCAGGTGGACTAATGCGTAATGGCACGAGACCAAGGCAAACACGGCCAGCAGATGGCTTCTGAGGAGCCTCGCGGCAACGTCACTGTCGATGGGTCAATGTCGCCCCCTGTCGAGTGTACATGGAACTGCGACGCAAAAACCTACAAAGGGAAGGTCTTTCTGTGCCGTGGGATTTCATATACTGTTTAACCAAATGATTTATATTCAGTCTTTCTTGAAGGCCAACTGTTAAAACATTAACTCTTACACAATAATAGAGTATTTAAAAAAATGTTACAATAATTATGACAATTAGCAGCTGCGTAAATAGCCAGCTGTCTAAATGGATTGCATGTGGAAAAAGAATGAAAGCTGTAAGTTGCTATGGAGATAAAGAATCTGCCAAATTCCTTACATTTAAATGATAAATGAGATTTGCTTTAAATAATATGAAAACCTTGTACCTCCCAAAAATAGAATTCACTGGAACCACAAAAAAAGCTCTTTCTTTTTTTCCTCATTTACCAACACAGTGTAATGAGCTGGTATTATGATTATGATACTTTCCTCAAAACTGCAGGACATCCGGTACGGTAGATTGAGCCAGTATCAATGTGTCCAAAAGCTGTGTTGTGTCCAAAGTGCATATTTGTGGAAAGATTCATACCTCAGTAACCAAGAGGTGACTTTGTAAATTACATTTGACGTTGGGATTTTCTTTTACCTGCTGTAGTACCACCAAGTATCTAATAGCCAATACCCCCCCTCCCTCCCTTAGGTGTGCATAAGGTCTTACTTGGCTGTTAGATACAGTCAGGTGTGTATAAGGTCTTACCTGGCTGTTAGATCCAGTCAGGTGTTCATAAGGTCTTACCTGGCTGTTAGATCCAGTCAGGTGTGCATAAGGTCTTACCTGGCTGTTAGATCCAGTCAGGTGTGCATAAGGTCTTACCTGGCTGTTAGATCCAGTCAGGTGTGCATAAGGTCTTACCTGGCTGTTAGATCCAGTCAGGTGTGTATAAGGTCTTACCTGGCTGTTAGATACAGTCAGGTGTGCATAAGGTCTTACCTGGCTGTTAGATACAGTCAGGTGTGCATAAGGTCTTACCTGGCTGTTAGATCCAGTCAGGTGTGTATAAGGTCTTACCTGGCTGTTAGATCCAGTCAGGTGTGCATAAGGTCTTACCTGGCTGTTAGATCCAGTCAGGTGTGTATAAGGTCTTACCTGGCTGCTAGATCCAGTCAAGTGTGTATACTAAGGTCTTACCTGGCTGTTAGATACAGTCAGGTGTGCATAAGGTCTTACCTGGCTGTTAGATCCAGTCAGGTGTGTATAAGGTCTTACCTGGCTGCTAGATCCAGTCAGGTGTGTATAAGGTCTTACCTGGCTGTTAGATCCAGTCAGGTGTGCATAAGGTCTTACCTGGCTGTTAGATCCAGTCAGGTGTGTATAAGGTCTTACCTGGCTGTTAGATCCAGTCAGGTGTGCATAAGGTCTTACCTGGCTGTTAGATCCAGTCAGGTGTGCATAAGGTCTTACCTGGCTGTTAGATCCAGTCAGCTGTGCATAAGGTCTTACCTGGCTGTTAGATCCAGTCAGGTGTGTATAAGGTCTTACCTGGCTGCTAGATCCAGTCAAGTGTGTATACTAAGGTCTTACCTGGCTGTTAGATACAGTCAGGTGTGCATAAGGTCTTACCTGGCTGTTAGATCCAGTCAGGTGTGTATAAGGTCTTACCTGGCTGTTAGATCCAGTCAGGTGTGCATAAGGTCTTACCTGGCTGTTAGATCCAGTCAGGTGTGTATAAGGTCTTACCTGGCTGCTAGATCCAGTCAAGTGTGTATACTAAGGTCTTACCTGGCTGTTAGATACAGTCAGGTGTGCATAAGGTCTTACCTGGCTGTTAGATCCAGTCAGGTGTGTATAAGGTCTTACCTGGCTGTTAGATCCAGTCAGGTGTGCATAAGGTCTTACCTGGCTGTTAGATCCAGTCAGGTGTGCATAAGGTCTTACCTGGCTGTTAGATCCAGTCAGGTGTGTATAAGGTCTTACCTGTCTGCTAGATCCAGTCAGGTGTGTATAAGGTCTTACCTGGCTGCTAGATCCAGTCAGGTGTGTATAAGGTCTTACCTGTCTGCTAGATCCAGTCAGGTGTGTATAAGGTCTTACCTGCCTGCTAGATCCAGTCAGGTGTGTATAAGGTCTTACCTGGCTGCTAGATTGAGTCAGGTGTGCATAAGGTCTTACCTGGCTGCTAGATTCAGTCAGGTGTGTATAAGGTCTTACCTGGCTGCTAGATCCAGTCAGGTGTGTATAAGGTCTTACCTGGCTGCTAGATTGAGTCAGGTGTGCATAAGGTCTTACCTGGCTGCTAGATCCAGTCAGGTGTGTATAAGGTCTTACCTGGCTGCTAGATTCAGTCAGGTGTGTATAAGGTCTTACCTGTCTGCTAGATTGAGTCAGGTGTGTATAAGGTCTTACCTGGCTACTAGATCCAGTCAGGTGTGTATAAGGTCTTACCTGTCTGCTAGATTCAGTCAGGTGTGTATAAGGTCTTACCTGGCTGCTAGATCCAGTCAGGTGTGTATAAGGTCTTACCTGGCTGCTAGATTCAGTCAGGTGTGTATAAGGTCTTACCTGGCTGCTAGATTCAGTCAGGTGTGTATAAGGTCTTACCTGGCTGCTAGATCCAGTCAGGTGTGTATAAGGTCTTACCTGGCTGCTAGATTCAGTCAGGTGTGCATAAGGTCTTACCTGGCTGCTAGATCCAGTCAGGTGTGTATAAGGTCTTACCTGGCTGCTAGATCCAGTCAGGTGTGTATAAGGTCTTACCTGGCTGCTAGATTCAGTCAGGTGTGTATAAGGTCTTACCTGGCTACTAGATCCAGTCAGGTGTGTATAAGGTCTTACCTGGCTGCTAGATCCAGTCAGGTGTGTATAAGGTCTTACCTGGCTGCTAGATTGAGTCAGGTGTGTATAAGGTCTTACCTGGCTGCTAGATTCAGTCAGGTGTGTATAAGGTCTTACCTGGCTGCTAGATCCAGTCAGGTGTGTATAAGGTCTTACCTGGCTGCTAGATTCAGTCAGGTGTGAGCGATCACTGATTGGCTGTTAGATTGAGTCAGGTGTGAGCGATCACTGATTGGCTGTTAGATTGAGTGAAGCGATCACTGATTGGCTGAGGGGAAAACAAGAATAAAAAGTGACAACTCGGCCCCCTGATACAGATAATAATACTAATATCATAAATATCAATATCTGTGCTGCCACTGTCTGTTCCCACCTGTGAAATGAAGGTGTGTGTGTGCCTTATGAATAGCCTTATATCACACCTGTGTATTAGTTGGTCAAGATGATAAGATAAGAAGTCATTCATACAGTCACTGACGTCTTATTCTGATACAGGTGGCATTTACTACATCCAGTTCAAAACAACAATTATTGTCTCTCTCTCTCTCTCTCTCTCTCTCTCACACACACACACACACACACACACACACACACACACACACACACACACACACACACACACACACACACACACACACACACACACACACACACACACAGAAAAATGTTGGCATTTCCATTTTTACCATTGAATGAATGGCTCACTCACAATGACTCCCTGCAAAGTTCTGCTTTCACACGAAATGGTTGAAATGGCAAGGAGTGGAGGAGGCGTTCAGATTGTGTTGACCTTGCTGTCTGAGATACGCAGGTTCGTCTCCACTGTTGCAGTTACCGATTGCCAGCCAATAGATGGCGCTCCAAAACCAAAATAGCCGTGCAGATAGGCCTACAGTAAAACGGCATTCGCCCCATCGGGAACGAACACGCTGCCCACGCGAAATGTCATTTACTTTCTTTAATCCCGTTTTTGTATACATGCCTGCCTGTGCCAAAATCGATAACATTAAACACTGCTGTTGTGTTTTTGACACTGACAGTTTAATATTGAGTGCTGCAGTATACAGCTTTTTCTTCCAGAATGAAAGAATTTAGTGGTTTACCTGTGAGCAGAAGGGCAGTTGGCTTGTGTTTTTTCCAGCCTGAGTCCTCTAGGGTAACTAAAGGGCAGGTACACTAATTCAATAAAGTCGGCGCAGAATTCAATAAGAGTTCAGCTGGGATCAACAGCAACAACAACAGTAATAACAACAGCAACAGCCCCTCTACTTTCCAGCCCACGTATCCCAGCCAGTCTCCTGCAGCCCATATGCCAGAATGTGCATATAATAATACAGAACGTTTATGTGTTTTTAAAAAAACAACAACCAAGAAATCACAAGAGCATGGAACTGCAGTGATCTGAAACATGTAAGCGAAATATAATAAAAACGTAGGCAACAGGAAGTGTTTTTTTTTTTTTTCATCCCAGCGTTTTAGTTTGGTGTTGTGAAATTGTAAATCTGAAACATTCGGGATATGGAGTAGAGTTACCTGGTCCGGGGTACCACACCGTGTACTATGTCTGTCCAGCCCACTGCATCAGGCACACCGGGCCATAGATATATTCCACTGGCAGCCCCAGGGGTCAAAAGGGGCCCCCACAGTGGCTCTCGGGCCCTTTGAACTTTTAAGTAGAAATATCAAAGGGCCAGAGGAGTAACATGCGACAGCCATGGATTTCATTTAAAAGAAGGTTTCGACTTGATTACAATACATCTTGTTTATATTTTGTTTGGTAAATAGTTTATGTAAAATGTTTAGCCCATATTCACTATTTAAAAAAGACCTTCATCATATACAACCAGCCAATCAGGACAGCGCAATGCCTATGTCATATAACACTGGACCAATCAGGACAGCGCAATGCCTATATCATATAACACTGGACCAATCAGGACAGCGCAATGCCTATATCATATAACACTGGACCAATCAGGACAACCAAATGCCTACATCATATAATACTATACCAATCAGGACAGTCTAAAGCCTACATCATATAATACTATACCAATCAGGACAGTCTAATGCCTACATCATATAATACTATACCAATCAGGACAGTCTAATGCCTACATCATATAATACTATACCAATCAGGACAGTCCTAAGCCTACATCATATAATACTATACCAATCAGCACAGTCTTAAGCCTACATCATATAATACTATACCAATCAGGACAGTCTTAAGCCTACATCATATAACACTGGACCAACCAGGACAGTCTTAAGCCTACATCATATAATACTATACCAATCAGGACAGTCTTAAGCCTACATCATATAATACTATACCAATCAGGACAGTCTTAAGCCTACATCATATAATACTATACCAATCAGGACAGTCTTAAGCCTACATCATATAATACTATACCAATCAGGACAGTCTTAAGCCTCCATCATATAACACTGGACCAACCAGGACAGTCTTAAGCCTACATCATATAATACTATACCAATCAGGACAGTCTTAAGCCTACATCATATAATACTATACCAATCAGGACAGTCTTAAGCCTACATCATATAATACTATACCAATCAGGACAGTCTTAAGCCTACATCATATAATACTATACCAATCAGGACAGTCTTAAGCCTACATCATATAATACTATTGTAAAAAAGGCCCTCAGTTATATTGCTGCTTTCCCCTTTAATTTAGTCGTTTCCTGTTCAGAGCTGCAGCACAGCCAATTAGAGAGTTCCTGACCTCTGTGCACAGTTCGCCTGTATCTTTCAGAGACGAGGACTGATAGTCACTGCACGTGAAATAAGTTCACATTGTTAGTAGTGTTATGTGCGTGCATTGAACTGTAAGTACTGTTTATTCGGTCATTGTTGTCAGGAGCGTTTTGTGTGCTGTAACGAAGTGAAAATGCTATGTTCTGAAGTGCTTATTTGACGACGTAATTGCTAGCTAGGCAGAATGTTAGCTAAGCTGCGTACTCTAACTCGTGGAGTAGCACACGTTCAGAATGCATTCATGATGTCGGCAATATATATCTTATCGGCTGTGTTACTTTCTGTATGTGTTTATACAGGAATGTGTAGCATATTATTTGGGTTGCTATCAGCTGTTTAATGGTATATTACGGCCTAAAAGTTAGCTAGCATAAGTAAGCTGCAACGTAGCTTATTTCAGCTATAGGCAGATGTACGCTCATGCGCAGTCTTTAAGGTAGCACGCACTGTGCATGTGTAAGAAACGAGTACTATTCCTTGTATTGGTTTACATTTAAAGGGGAATGTAGCTATTTCTAGGGTTATTAGGAGCACAGTAAAGAACTGTTTGTGTTACTAATTTTATTCCGTTATAGTGAAGAATTGTTATTGCACTGTTTATTCTTGCCTTTATCAAGTGCATATAAGTAATGCAAGATTGTATGTATTTGCTTTATTACAGAACCACTATAACTCTGCTTACTAAAGTGAATGTAAAGTGTGCTGGTGGTGGTGGCAACATTAAACCAAGTCAACTTCAAGCCGACGTCTTCAGTTCTTACCGGGCTGCCTGGGGCGGTACAATAGCAACAAGAATTAGCGACTGGCGCTATCTAACAACTATACCAATCAGGACAGTCTTAAGCCTACATCATATAACACTGGACCAACCAGGACAGTCTTAAGCCTACATCATATAATACTATACCAATCAGGATAGTCTAAAGCCTACATCATATAATACTATACCAATCAGGACAGTCTTAAGCCTACACCATATAATACTATACCAATCAGGACAGTCTAATGCCTACATCATATAATACTATACCAATCAGGACAGTCTTAAGCCTACATCATATAATACTATACCAATCAGGACAGTCTTAAGCCTACATCATATAACACTGGACCAACCAGGACAGTCTAAAGCATACATCATATAATACTACGCCTGGAGTTGCCCATCCCTGGCCTAAGAACTGCATCATATAGTATTGTACCAATCAAGATTTGAAATCAGGTTGACGTCTGTTTTACACTTTAATTATCCAACTGAATTTGCAATCATCTTAATTCCTTAAACATCCCTTATCAAACTGAAGAGCTTATACATCAAAGCAGAGGTCTCAGACCCTCTAGCAACATTCAGACATGTATTGGAGAAGGAATTCTTTCAATGTTTTCAAACCTATATTCTGAAAAATATAGTTCCCTGAACCATCAAAGTGCATCAAAGCAGCTTTGCTGAAATTAGGAGATACAGAATCCCGAAATCGCTCAATAAATCTTTATTAATCTAAAGCCCTCGCTGAGTGGCTAAAATCAATTTTTTTTCTTTTTCAGCCAAATAATTTGTCAAGTGTAATTATTTGCTTTCTCTATTTTTGAGCCTAATATTGCCAAAGACCACACACACTGAATGCAAAATGTTTTAACTTAAAGGTTGTATCAGCGATTTTGGGTGGAAACATAAATGATCACATTCATCTGATTTTTCCTCACGATCCGCTAGCTGCCCGCCCCATAAGCAGGCCGTCAAAAAACCGCGTCTCTGTAGGCAGCCTATGCTCCGAGATCGTACACAAAAACAATGGTACTACCAACTACTCAAAACCAAAATAAACAGTATTCCAACCAATCACAATGATCTGCACAAACGTGACGTCACTTCTGAAGCGAAATCCCAAACAAACATACTTATGAATAATTATGTTATGTTTTAAAAAATAGTGTTCAAGCATCCAGAATTATAACCACGTTAATAACGTTTGTAAGAAACCAAACCGTTTGTAAATCCGTCAAGATTTCAGCGAGATAAGAGTATTAGCGTTTGTGCAGATCATTGTGATTGGTTGGAATACTGTTTATTTTGGTTTTGAGTGGTTGGTAGTACCATTTGTTTTTGTGTACGATCTCGGAGCATAGGCTGCCTACAGAGACGCGGTTTTTTGACGGCCTGCTTATGGGGCGGGCAGCTAGCGGATCGTGAGGAAAAATCAGATGAATGTGATCATTTATGTTTCCACCCAAAATCGCTGATACAACCTTTAATTTGGAAATATGCAAAGCGTTTTGTGGAATATCATCAATTTATACTGTGTATATCTCAATGTAATACTCAGAAAACCGCAACCACATTTTCTAGGTAGGGTGACATCAGCATACATGGATTTGTGAACACAGTTTAAATAAGTATCTTTAGTAATGTCTAATAAGTATAATGTATTGATATATTTGTTCATACACACAACAGTAAGACAAAAACTCTTGTGTGATTTCAAAATGCAATCCAATTTGAAAGTTGAAATTGTGAAAGCAATTAAGGCAAAATAAAACTACAGATTTTTGCACAGTCATTTGACTGGCAGATGGTTGTCTTTTTGTGTTTAGCTACACAATGCAAATCGCGCTGCACTTTTATAAAACAGAAGGAAAAAGTATAATGAGTAAATAAACATTTTGCCTGGCACTCATGTATACAGTCTGTATTCATTTCACTGGTTTCCAGCCAGTCTTACGGCGCAGAAAAGGCTCAAGTTGCCCTAATTTATATTTCTGTTCAATGCCTCGCTGCATATTGCCAATTTTGTGAAGGATTCAGAAATTATATGGTTGGCACCACACTATAATCAGACCTCCCGAAACTCGCGAACGGTAAAAGGCAGTGCGCTCGCTCGTTCTGTTTCCTCTCCTTCCCCTTTCTTTCCCAGTCAATACGCAATTCCACTCTATCTGCTTCGCCCCGCGCCGACGCTAAATTAAGTGCAAGAGGGCATTGTTTGATAATCGCAGCTAATGCAAGTCACATAAGGACTTAAGTTACATTTTCTAACAGCCGTGCACAGCGTGGGTGTAAAAGCACATCTGCGTGATGTAAACGGCACGTTCGATTTGTGCAATTAACCCTTTCCATTAGCGCTGACCGGGCTATTTACAAAAATCCAGGAGGATTCCATTAACCTTAACCGTGGAACCACTTGGTTGTGAAATTTTCTCTCTTTTTTTTTGGGTGTTGTTTTTCTAACTGAATATACTTTCTCCTAAATTACATTGCATGGGTAGATTTAGTTTTGCAATTAGTTTAAATGCAACCCCTTAGTGAAAGCCTTTTAAGGGATGCAGGCTAATGTACATAGCTAGGCTACTTTACATTTAACTTGTACCATTAGTGCAATTCTGAATGTGTAGCCTATGTTGCCCAGCAACCAATTTGGCAGTTGATTCTGAAAAGCCTATTCTTTAGCCTGATTGGCAGCTCTGGAAAAGATATTCTAACAATACAGGTCAATCGTTATATGTATTTTAATATTCAAGGTTGCCAACTCAACACATTGATCTAGAGTCTCAAGCAATCCAATAATTTCACGCATTGACATCACGTCTCATATTTTCTCACGCATGTAGGCTATCATCTTATGAAAGAAAGAGCAGTTGGCCCAAGTGTGTAGCCTATCTGTAGTTTCCACAGTTTGACCTGCGTTTAAGACTGGCAGTGTTGGTAGAAGATGGCACTAGAGCAGATTTAAGGATTGGGTATTGGCTTTTAATGTGTTATGATAAGTATTAACTAGGCGGGAAACGCTGATCGCGAGAGCGATACCTGATTCCTCTACCATGCGAGCTAGGGGGCCTAGCCAACATATCGCTCGGAAGACAGAAGGAGGCATTTTATCAATGAGAATAAAATGCCAAAAATAAAAAAGTGTCTGAAATATTTATGATATTTATTTTAACATTCCATGAGTGAATTTTAAAACTTGTAACGTTAGATGATGTTATTGGCTAGCTAGCAAGCTAACTAACCATCACCATGATTTTTGTTAGCTTGCCACATTTCAAGTGTCAGAAATGTAGACCGTAATGCTAAATTACTCCATTGAAAAAATATTCTACCACCTGTACAGAGGTTTCAGGTGTGTTTTAGAGAAGATTATCTCAGGTGAACCACTTTTAGAAGACATTTAATTTTCGGAAATGTGTTTAACTATACAGATTTTAGGACATCTCTAACTTGTTGGATGGTATATTTTCAAACTGAATTCGCGTAGAAAAAAAACTGGTAGCAGACGAGACGAGAAAAAAAAATCTTAGAATCTTTGTAAAAACTACAGAGTCTGCATCAAAGCATCGGATAACAAATTAAATTCCTGTTTCCATAACAACAACTTGGTGGAGCATATTCTCATCACCTCTTTAACTCTGGATTCAAGATTTGACATGCTGGATCTCGGGACACCAGGATGCCCGCCCACAGGCGTTCTAAAATTGGTGGTTCAATCTGAATAAAACTTTTAGTGCAAAGCATTGCCCACTGATGTTTTGATCTGAACCAGCCTTTCGAGATTCAACATGTCAATTCTTCTAATTTAATGTGTTAAGCCTCATTTTTGATGTTAACTGTGTAGCTGTTTCTACACGGCAGCATTAGCAGATATTTTAATGAAATCTCATTATTCTCCTCTCGCCTACTGTTGCAGTTTTGCAAAGGACACTATTATGCTGAAGACAATATGAAAAACTAAAATACAATATGCTTCTAATTAGAATTTGAATTAGGTGCGGTATTGAGTTTATTTCATTTGTGTCCTTGTGGCTTGGCCTATGCTGATACATTTGGCTATTATAAAAGTCTAATAGGCTACACTGTATATAATTAACTAAATTCAAATGAAATGGCACAACAGGGGTATTTAGGTGCCGAACACAATTGGAGCTGTCATAATGATAATCTTCTTTAATTGTCATAGTTGGTCGTAAACATATGCATTGTATTTATACCATGACTGTCTTTCTGCAATGAACTTTTGGCAAGCAGCAACGGCGCCATTGAATTGTTTAACAGCAACATTTATTTACAATTGGAGCTTCATTTTAAATTAATTTGTAGTAGAAAAAAAAGTCGGAAAAGTGAAATGTGTGCTTGGCAGGGCCAAGTGAACACGATCACTGAGTTTTTTTTTTTTGTCCTCACAGAGGAATCACGAGCCGCTTTTCAGAGGACCTGACGCTTGGAGCTTTACGTTCTTTGGTGGATGCATTAGGGGTGTTAACGATTAATCGTTGATCGATTAATTGCCGTTAATAATTTGATCGATCGACCATTTCAAATTTAACGATCAAATTGAACTATTTGCGGTCTCATCTTAATTGTGTCAATGGGAGCTGTTGGTGAAATGCAATCATTAAGTTAAACATAAGGGGCCAGATTGACAGCTTGCCCACCCAGGCCCACCCATAGATCCGCGACTGTGCAGTATTAGCTTTTACTCTACACTAAAATGTAAGAGTTCTGGTCAGATAGCGAAACGGACGAAACTGCGCCATTTTGCGTAGAGGCGGAAACTATAATTACACCCTTATAATATCAGCGCTGCCATTGCAATCATTCCAGCATTCTGCGGTAAGGGAAATAATTATTGCAGCTACATTAAAAAAAATAAAAAAAGATTATATATTATATAATATAATATATATCCGCCCGGCCAAGATAATGGTAGGGGAAACACTGAACATGCTATTAACTTTATACAGAAGAAGACTCACTCGACCATGAAGCACGCTACTTATCGGTCCCATCGGAACACGTATTTTCAGAAGCTGGTCTCGCTGTAAACCGACTGCGCACACGACTCACCCCTGATAACGTAAACATGTTTATATTCTTAAATAAAAATCAGCAGGCCTAGGTATTTACTGCACTTATGCAGTTTAAGTTTTAAACTGAGGCCTGAGCTGTCGTAGCTTTCTCATTTCAAGAGGGAACCTATTATAGTTTTCAAAAACGTTATTTATCTTTATCTATTTCATAATCATTTTGCAAATTTAAGTTTTTAATTAAGGCTCATCTTATTTTTGTATATGTCATAGACGTACGTGTTAGTCACTGATACGCCTCGGAAGAGTGAGCGCAATTTCCCGTGCCTTATTAAAATATCATACTTAAACAAAACAGCGTTCAAAATTATATTTGTGTTATGCTATGAAACAGGCGTATTTCTCAAATGTTTCAATAAAGCTTTGATTGAGGAAAAAAACATGCATTTTGTATTTTCTATGTCATAAGCTATTTTTAGCTGTTTTGTTATCGATTGATCGATTAATTGTTCATTAACGTTAACGACTATCGATCAAGGAAATTCCTTAGAATTTGCAACCCTAGGATGCATCATGTTTACTTGATGCTCTGATTGGCTACAATAGACAGACTGTATATAGTGCGTCCTTTCTACAGAAAGATACAAGTGCATGGGGAGACAAGCTTGGCCTGTGACTGGGGGATCCCTCCTAACCTGGGGGGTATTTCACAAAGCATGATTACTGAGTTAGCTAGATAACTACACTGAGTAAGAGAAGCAGGATTACTGAGTTAGCTAGATAACTACACTGAGTAAACCCCGGAACAGCTCTTTTTACTTCAGTCCATGTTCCAGATTTTGGAGGGTTCCGGGTTCTACTTATTGTACCCTTGAGCAAGCACCTGCATTGCTTCAGTATCGATCCAGCTGTAGTAATGTAATGTCCACGCCCATATAAATACCCAGAATGCATTGCTCAAGCCTGTGCTGGCTCGTACAGACTGGAGCACCTCCTGGACATT
The DNA here is from genome assembly GCA_029718625.1 of Synaphobranchus kaupii. Lineage (NCBI taxonomy): Eukaryota > Metazoa > Chordata > Actinopteri > Anguilliformes > Synaphobranchidae > Synaphobranchus > Synaphobranchus kaupii. The sequence continues at coordinate 3,958,425 of CM056381.1, read as the reverse complement.
TACTCTCACTTGTTTTCCCCTTCTTGTGTGACATGGTTATTATGTGAACACGGCAGGAGAAGGGCTTCTATCTGCTTCTCTACCTCCATCTGTACTCACCTGCTCAACTTCCATCTGTGCTTACCTGCTCCACCTCTGTCTGTACTTACCTGCTCCACTTCCGTCTGTATTCACCTGCTCTACTTCCGTCTGTACTTAACTGCTCCACCTCTGTCTGTACTCACCTGCTCCACCTCTGTCTGTACTTACCTGCTTAACTTCCGTCTGTACTTACCTGCGCCACCTCTGTCTGTACTCACCTGCTCCACCTCCATCTGTACTCACCTGCTCAACTTCCATCTGTACTTACCTGCTCCACCTCTGTTTGTACTTACCTGCTCTACTTCCATCTGTACTTACCTGCTCCATCTCTGTCTGTACTCACCTACTCCACCTCCGTCTGTACTTACCTGCTTTACTTCCATCTGTACTTATCTGCTCCACCTCCATCTGTACTCACCTGCTCAACTTTCATCTGTACTTGCCTGCTCTATTTCCATCTGTACTTACCTGCTCCACCTCTGTCTGTACTTAACTTCTCTACTTCCATCTGTACTTACCTGCTCCACCTCCGTCTGTACTTCCGTCTGTACTCACCTGCTCCACCTCCACCTGTACTCACCTGCTCAACTTCCATCTGTACTTACCTGCTCTACTTCCATCTGTACTTACCTGCTCCACCTCTGTCTGTACTTACCTGCTCCACCTCTGTCTGCCTTTACCTGCTCCACCTCTGTCTGTACTCACCTGCTCCACCTTCATCTGTACTTACCTGCTCCACCTCTGTCTGTACTTACCTGCTCTACTTCCATCTGTACTTACCTGCTCCACCTCTGTCTGTACTCACCTGTTCCACTTCTGCCTGTCCTTGACTGCCTGCTTCTAATGCACGGTCACCTGGTTTATCCTGCTTTTACTTTCACTGATTTTTTTTCATGTGGCCTTTTTATTGTGAATTAAAGGGTTAAAGCTTCATTGTGTTCATTTGGAAACCTTGGCCTGAACCACTGAGTGTACCACATACTTCTTTCTGTCTAGTGATTAACCTACACACACAGTTTTTTTTGTACCGCAAAAAGTATTATATTTTTGTTGTGAAGGTGAATTCTCCTATCTTAATGAAAATCTGTAGCAGATGTGTGCAACACAAAGCCTCGCTTGATACAACGCCATTGTTGAAGGTAATGAAGTATCTCGTTTATTGTGGGCAAATATTCAATTTGACCAATTCCTTGGCAGAAATGAAGAAATATATTTCTCGGTGAATGGTTACATCTCTTCCTCCCTGTGACATGCTCTTTTGTAACAGTCCTTGGCATTATAAAATAGGGCTTTTTTGTGTTTATCATGCTGCTCCCTGTCTCCATGTTGAAAAGGAAATACAAAGATACAGTTCTACACATCACGGCCCCCTGCCCACCCAAAATAAAATAAAAAACCCTCATAAGTTTTTGAAATAGAAAAGAAGTTTTTTTTTTGGTGCTGCTAAGGTGAGGGAGGGTACAGGGCTGGAGGATGGTGTGAGCACCGCCCCCCGCTGTGTGTGTTAGCGTAGCGCCCCTGCTGTGTGTGTTAGCCTAGCGCCCCCTTTGTGTACAGTACTGTGTGTGTGTTAGCGTAGCCCCCCCCCCCCTTGTGTACAGTACTGTGTGTGTGTTAGCGTAGCCCCCCCCCCCCCCCTTTGTGTACAGTACTGTGTGTGTGTTAGCGTAGCGCCCCCTTTGTGTACAGTACTGTGTGTGTGTTAGCATAGCGCCTCCTTTGTGTACAGTACTGTGTGTGTGTTAGCGTAGCGCCCCCTTTGTGTACAGTACTGTGTGTGTGTTAGCATAGCGCCTCCTTTGTGTACAGTACTGTGTGTGTGTTAGCGTAGCGCCCTCCGTTGTGTACAGTACTGTGTATGTGTTAGTGTAGCGCCCTCCGTTGTGTACAGTACTGTGTGTGTGTTAGCGTAGCGCCCCCTTTGTGTACAGTACTGTGTGTGTGTTAGTATAGTGCCCCCTTTGTGTACCGTACTGTGTGTGTGTTAGCGTAGCGCCCCCTTTGTGTACAGTACTGTGTGTGTGTTAGCGTAGCCCCCCCCCCCCTTTGTGTACAGTACTGTGTGTGTGTTAGCGTAGCGCCCCCTTTGTGTACAGTACTGTGTGTGTGTTAGCGTAGCCCCCCCCCCCTTTGTGTACAGTACTGTGTGTGTGTTAGCGTAGCGCCCCCTTTGTGTACAGTACTGTGTGTGTGTTAGCGTAGCGCCCCCTTTGTGTACAGTACTGTGTGTGTGTTAGCGTAGCGCTCCCCCCTTTGTGTACAGTACTGTGTGTGTGTTAGCGTAGCGCCCCCTTTGTGTACAGTACTGTGTGTGTGTTAGCGTAGCGCCCCCTTTGTGTACAGTACTGTGTGTGTGTTAGCGTAGCCCCCCCCCCTTTGTGTACAGTACTGTGTGTGTGTTAGCGTAGCGCCCCCGTTTGTGTACAGTACTGTGTGTGTGTTAGCGTAGCCCCCCCCCCCCCTTTGTGTACAGTACTGTGTGTGTGTTAGCGTAGCCCCCCCCCCCTTTGTGTACAGTACTGTGTGTGTGTTAGCGTAGCGCCCTCCCCTTTGTGTACAGTACTGTGTGTGTGTTAGCGTAGCGCCCCCCCTTTGTGTACAGTACTGTGTGTGTGTTAGCGTAGCGCCCCCCCTTTGTGTACAGTACTGTGTGTGTGTTAGCGTAGCGCCCCCTTTGTGTACAGTACTGTGTGTGTGTTAGCATAGCCCCCCCCCCTTTGTGTACAGTACTGTGTGTGTGTTAGCGTAGCCCCCCCCCTTTGTGTACAGTACTGTGTGTGTGTTAGCGTAGCACCCCCCCCTTTGTGTACAGTACTGTGTGTGTGTTAGCATAGCCCCCCCCCCTTTGTGTACAGTACTGTGTGTGTGTTAGCGTAGCGCCCCCTTTGTGTACAGTACTGTGTGTGTGTTAGCATAGCCCCCCCCCCTTTGTGTACAGTACTGTGTGTGTGTTAGCGTAGCGCCCCCCCTTTGTGTACAGTACTGTGTGTGTGTTAGCGTAGCGCCCCCTTTGTGTACAGTACTGTGTGTGTGTTAGCATAGCCCCCCCCCTTTGTGTACAGTACTGTGTGTGTGTTAGCGTAGCGCCCCCCCTTTGTGTACAGTACTGTGTGTGTGTTAGCATAGCCCCCCCCCTTTGTGTACAGTACTGTGTGTGTGTTAGCGTAGCGCCCTCCCCTTTGTGTACAGTACTGTGTGTGTGTTAGCATAGCCCCCCCCCCCTTTGTGTACAGTACTGTGTGTGTGTTAGCGTAGCGCCCCCCCTTTGTGTACAGTACTGTGTGTGTGTTAGCATAGCCCCCCCCCTTTGTGTACAGTACTGTGTGTGTGTTAGCGTAGCCCCCCCCCTTTGTGTACAGTACTGTGTGTGTGTTAGCGTAGCCCCCCCCCTTTGTGTACAGTACTGTGTGTGTGTTAGCGTAGCGCCCCCTTTGTGTACAGTACTGTGTGTGTGTTAGCATAGCCCCCCCCCCCCCCCCCCTTTGTGTACAGTACTGCGTGTGTGTTAGCATGTTGCTGTCAGCTACCTGTGGCTGTTATCAAGCTCAGAGAAACACGAATGGGACACGCTAAGATCACAGCACATGTGTTCCCTGCTATGGAGACCACAAGCAAAGAGTGCTATAGCATGGTAGAAAAAGAATATATACTGTATATCAGCAGCATACAAATCTCACATCTACCTTATCTAGTTGTCACATTTACAGTATAGCTTAAATACTGCATACTGTATGCAAATATATACATATGAAAATGTCACCTCTGACTCATGTGAAAATATGATTTTAAAGAAAACACATATAGCATGCATAGCTACTGGAACATAACACCCTTAGGGCCTTTTTTTACTAAGACCTTTAGCGGGTTCAAAACCTTTTAGCACACACAAAACCAATAACATGACCAATGATTAGTGCAAAACAAATACCAGGACCAATCATTGGTCGTGTTATTGGTTTTGCATGTGCTTAATGGTTTTGAATCCACTAAAGGTCTTAGTAAATCAGGCCCTTAGTTAGCAATGTGCAACAGCACATCTTCAATGGGAACAGCACCTGTGTGCAACCTGTGTGGCTCAGGTGTTCCTCACAACAAGCAAAGGTGTGCGGCTGCAGGTTCAAGTCTGGTCTCTGTCATCAGCTGACAATGACCAGGAAGCCAAATACACCTGGCTCTGTCCCATACGGGGTTGGGTGGGGGTGTGTTTAATTTGGCTAGGGTTCCTGGGGTTGTTGTGTCTGCTACTCATTTTACCCGTCCAATTAGAAGACCTGTGTCTGGTTTGTCTATCTGACCTGATGTTGCGCCTTGCCATCTTTTTCTGCTGTTCTTCTTCATTCTATCCAACGTCAGTTTTTTTGTTGTTGTTCTGTTGTTCTCTGTTGAAAGTTGGGGTACCCTGGTGTAGCCCACCACTGCCCCGAAACAGCACACGTCATTACCCATAGTGCAGCAGGGCAGGACTCCTGAACTGACATCCATTAATGAGCCTGCAAAGACTGCAAACGCCTGTAACTCTCCTGATTGGAGCTGTTGGCAGGAGCTGGATAAACTGCCTGCATCTGGCCCTGCTGTCTGCTCTGTCAGCTCAGCTCTCTCGCTCTCTCTCTCTCTCCCTCTCTCTCTCTCTCTCTCTCTCTCCCTCTCTCTTTCTCTCTGTCTCCCTCCCTCTCTCTCTTTCTCTCTCCTTCTCTCCCTCCCTCTCTCTCTTCCTCTCTCTCTCCCTCTCTCCTTTCTCTCCCTCTCTCTCTGTCTCCCTCCCTCTCTCTCTCCCTCTCTCTGTCTCCCTTGTTTCCGCTGGCACACAAACCGACAGCACTTCTCTCTGCGAGCATCCTTCTCTAACTAAATTCACATTTGTTTTTGTTCAGTGCAAATGTTTGCTAACATAATGCTTGTACATTAATATGCCATAATGCTTGTACATTAATATGCCATAATGCTCGTACATTAATATTCGGTGGGATTATTGTCTGGAAGGGGAGAGGTAATCTCAGTGTTTTGAATTAAAAACATTCCATATTATTTTTCCTACCTTTTATTCTTCGGAAAACTGCAGAACCCAAAACTCCTTCCCACGCAGTTGGCTGCGTATTCACTCAGCGGGGAAGCGGGGAAGTGTGCAAACGTGACACATAAAGCCGGACTTCCCCAGCTCATGCCTTACTGCGTACAGTTCTCCATGCTGCTCGGTGGTGACCTCCTCATCCGCAGTATAATGGTGAATCCTGTGGTGACGTGATGCTCACTGCTAGCCACAGTCTAAGCACGTATAAGTCAGGTTTGGTGGTGGCGGTGTCATGTCTCCTCACGGTATCAGTGAGGCCTTCAAGGTTGTGGGGATTCATAGCTTTCACAAAAAGCTATGAACAGCCACGATCACCCATGAACAGACATGATCAGTCATGAACAGCCAAGAACAGCCATGATCACCCATGAACAACCAAAAACACCCAAGATCAACCATGAACAGCTTCAAACAGGCATGAGCAGCCAAGAACAGCCATGATCAGTCATGAACAGCCATGATCAGTCATGAGCAGCCATGGACAGCCTCAAACAGCCATGATCAGCCAAGAACAGCCATAATCGGTCATGAACAGCCTCAAACACCCACAGCCACAGATAGCCACGATCAGCCACAGTCAGCCTACAAACAGCCATAGTGAGTCAATGAGACCGCAACAGTGATGGAGGACCAGGCTCTACTGGACTGAGGGAACAGCGTCACATCCAGCACTGCCCATCCAAGCCAGTGGTCTTGGAAAAGAGATAGCCTACTGCTGTTTATTCCTTTGCCAGTCTAAATGCTTTCCAGGCCTCTTTTTGGGGAAAAGACCGGTGATGCTTTTCACCAAGCCACCCTCGATCCCCCCACCGCCAAACCCCCCCCCGCCTGCACGAGGCAGTCGGGAGCAGTCTGGTGTCAGCAATTTACACTGGCAGTGCTAGTAGTACCTGAGGGGTGGGGAGTGAGTGATTGTCTGTAGTATGGCCAGGGGGTGGGAGTGGGGGGGGGGGGTCCTGCTTCATCTTTATGTTTGATCAGGCATCTGCAGCCTTTATGTGCAGGCAATGCGCTCCCGCAGCAGGACGTGCAGGCAATGCGCTCCCGCAGCAGGATGTGCAGGCAATGCGCTCCCGCAGCAGGATGTGCAGGCAATGCGCTGCCGCAGCAGGATGACTGCGCAGCCGAGCGGAGGGACTGCAGAGTGATAGGGCGTGGCGGCTGGCAGCGTGCGCCGGTCGGGAGGACGCAGCTATGGCCACGCCTGCTATTCCAGTATGGGAGAAAAAGGACAATAGAGGCTCAAAAGTGGTTAAAAAAAAAAAGGCATCGAAAAATGAAGCACTGTTTGACGCAGTATTAATGTTTGATGGTCACAGAGAAATTAGGCCATTAGCTATAGGCCCCTCTCCATTGCAGTCAAATTCAGAATCTTTTCATGTAAATTTGGCACCGACAGAATACAGGTGTCTGATTGGCCAGAGGTTTTGCTCTTGCAAGGACAAGGACAGAATCCCTCCCTCCCCTGGTGACTCTGCAGCCAATTACGTGCCACCTTGCAGGCCTGCTGGGTGCTGGCCAGAGCTACCGCTAGCACTGGCATTGTGAATGGCACGTGCAAGGGCACACTTTGGAATTCTTTGTTACAAGAGCTCTAACCAATAAAAACAAAAAAACTAATTAAATAATAATAATCTTATTGTCATAAATTAATATGTGGACAGACAATAATTCAAGCCAAGCCAAGCGTGGAATCCACTAGAGAGTGAAAATGTAAGAAAAAAAAGTTTGTTCCGTGCAGCTCAACTTAAATTGGTGGCCTGTTCCCCGTCCTCTCGCCCTCTGCATTAACTCGGGGCCAATTAAAACTCTGCGCGTGTCGCCAGACGCTGTTGTAGGAGCAGTCATAACTCTTGTGGAACTCGGTGCTTCTCTCCGCTGCTGCGTGGCCTCGGGCAGGTGTGCGTGCGTATTCAAACCCCTCTCAGCATGCGGCGTATGCGCGTTTTTTTACATTTTTTACAGCGGGCAACTGTAAATGAGTTGCGAAAAAAACTTTTAAAAAGTTTTATTTGTTCTGGGAGCTTTTTATACGTTACATTTTGAAAGCACAATGTCCTTGCTGTTGCTCTAGACACATGTAAATGGTCATAATTAATGGGTACAATTTAACCACAGATAACGCTTTGTGTGTTTTTTTCTTTTTTGGCTTTCCTTGTTGGTCGTTCCTCATTGTGCCAAACTATAGGTTCAATAGGCCTGTGGGACTAAGTGAAATTATTATTTGTGAGTTTATGTTACCACTGTTACTAACAAAATTATTTTGATGTAATACCAGCATGTAGTAGACCTACAGTTCGAGTAGGTAAACACCAGTGAGCTGTTAGTCTTTAATATTACAGAAACTCAAATGAAATACACAATTGGCCGCCTTCTGTATTCGTTCTGGCTGCTCATCCGTTTCTACTTCTTCAACCTAACGGTGGGTATTAAATGTTTATACATCCAAGCACCGATTTGCTCTTTTTTATATGGCCGTTAAAAAACTGCGCCTGGAGAGTTTACCCGTCCTCTGCCTCGTCTGGCCACATTCCGAACAGATAATACTACGCAAACCATTACCCTGTGCGACGCTAGACGCCGGAGAGCAAGTTCCTGACTGTGGCCTATAGGGGGAGCTGTGGCGCTCTACAAAAAAGCCGGCCTCGTGAAAGGGGAGGAGCAGATCTGGAGTAAAGTAGCCGCGCGGTCCGTCTGACCAGGCAGTCGCTCGCATTTGAGTACCGAGCCTGTTCAAAACCCGGGGGTAAAGAGCCACGCGGTGCCTTCTCTGGCAACTCATGACCACTTCGCGGACAATTTATCACCGAATTTAGTGCACCTAGTCGGGCTGACAGGGAGACGGGAGAGTGGCTGCCGCGCGTGGCGGAACTCGTACTTTTTATGCAATATAATGAAACAGCGGTGTTCCCTGGGTTGAGGACAGCGTTCCAGTATAAGAACCGAAGCAAAACAAGGACACACCGCGGAGGCTCAACCTCGTTGCGACCAGGGAGGTAAGGAAACAGCGCGACAGCGCCGGAATACACGCGGGTGCCTTCTCTATACAGCAGGGACAGATTACACAAAGCCCAGGTGTCTCGCGGAAAACCTCTCGGCTCCACAAATGCACCTTCTTTTTACGTGTGTGCGCGCGCGTTGGTGCCTCTTGTTGAGCTGAGTAATCTGGCTACATGGGGTGTGTGGACGCCTTGTGCGCAAGCGCCTCGGCATAACTGTGGGAGAAAAACTTCCTGCTTTGCCGTTGCACGGCTTGTCACTGTGACATTGTTCCCAAGTACCCTGAACATGATGATCCGAAATAGATGTTCCTAAACGAAGTGCCTGCAGTGTATGTGCGTTTTGACTCCGGCTCCTGCGCAACGATGTTTATGATCTCCCACAGCGAGTAGCTAATGAACTGTCTCTTCAGCCGCGGTGCGCACTGTTCTGAACAATACAAATGAACCTATCGCCATTTGTCGTCCTACGTGAACTATACTTGGTCATTTTGGAGACCGTATGTCAGCTATATGTCAATGTGCGAACGAATGTACTTCAGTAAAAACGGACCCTTCCTCCTTTGAAGTTTGACTGATGTAGCTAGTCGAAAAGCAGCACCTGTAACTTGGGTACACATTTGGTTACCTTGCTTTTAAATGTTGTTTTCAATATTCTTACATCAGTCCATACCCATTAATTCAATGAATAATAGACTTTTGCCATAAATGGTCAGTTCCTTTGCTAGATGCGTTGTCACACAAAAATAATCTCACCACACAGACTGGTCACCTGCAGCCACTTTACAGCTAGATTATTTCACAGCTCGTGCGCATCACCTGCTGTTGTATTAAACTGTCCTTTCCAATGCAACGAATTTCAGACAATATACCACATCCAATCAATGTCCAGATTAGTGTCACATGCTTATGTTCTTAAAAGGTTTTTTTTTAATCTACCATGGCAGATGGTATGAGAATGTAGGTTCAGCTATAAGATGGTGACGTATCAGACCGTGCTAATGAAACATTGTGACTTGCGTGTAAACATTGTTCAGTTTAATTTCAAAAGCTGGTGGCGGAGGCGAGTTTACCACATCACTGAGTTAATGAAATGAAAAGGACAACATAGATAAAATGTATAATTTTTATAGTAATGTACTATTATATAATACGCCTCCTGTCTATGACCGAATCACAACCGTGATGATATACAGTATAACACACTCCCTCTCGTGTGATATTACTTAAATAATATTAATAACAATAAATTATTATTATTATTATATTAATGCATGTACAATATTGCATTAATTAGCTGCCTCTTTGTGATATAAAGGAAAAATTAGTTAGACATTTTTCTGTGTACTGGTGCATAAAATAGCCCCTGTACTTGCGATTGTGTGTCAAACGGTACCCGTTGTATTTATGTTGGGGTCCTCTTCCAGAGGGAGCTTATTGGCTAATTTAGAGGCCCCGTTTATGAAGAGTTTGGGTTTCCTGCCACAGAGGCTGGCTGCAGGCAGAGGATGTGTTTATATGGAGATAAGTGATTGAAAGGCACTCACTTTTGGATTGGCTTTCTGTATCCAGCACAAAGGGAGACCCAACCTATCTGTTCCTCTGCCATGCCAATATTCATTTGTATATATAATATCATTGTTAGGGAAAAATATATTTATTTCATATCTTTATGACCATGATGGTGTATAGAAGTGGAAAAAGCAATGATATTTGTTATTATTATTAGGATTATTATTATTACTGATACTACCACTAATAAAATGAAAGAATAGATATTCTAATTACAATTGCTTAATACAAAATGTTTTTGGTATTGGTGCAAATTAAAATGTACTTTAACTTAATTGAATTAAATTATTTTTGAATTATTGTTTAATAATACTATTATTATTATAATATAATAATACTACTACTACTACTACTACTAATAATAATAATAATAATAATAATAATATATTATTATTATTATTATTTTCCTCTCTGACAGGGGGTGCGGAGGCAGTGGTTGTCCGTTTGTCTGTCTGTCTGTTGAACATGGTAACCGGGAGAAGTGATGGTAGAATTACAGCCAGCGGCACCAAGTGGGAGTGATTGAATTGCAGGGTCGAAATGACAGTTGCTAAGGGTAGTGGAGATGCATGTTCAGATGCTCGTTATAAATAAAAATTATGGGCGCGGCAATCAATCACCTCGGTGACGGCCGTCGAAGGCAGCGGTGTGATCAGCCTCTCTCCGCAAACCTGGATAAATTGATGATAAATCAATGGCAGCCGATGTATGGAATATATCACTCACATCCCGGCATCACTCAGCATTATAGGATTACTGTAACCGGCAGGATCTCACCTGGAACTTTGATGTGTAATCTTCTGAGGTGTAGACAGGAATGATGAGCAATTTGAACCAAAGCAAAGTCTGTCACCGTATCCTCAGTGGTGGGTATGAACCATAGGTATGAACAGGTCTGTTGAGGTGCTGTATTTAAGGGAGGGGGGGTGGGGGGGGGGGGTATTAATTTGTAACCTGTGATCTTGCCGCTGGTTTCACAGGCATAGCGATTAAATCACCGGATTTGCGAGTAATAAAATGTCCAAATGTGTAGATAAGGCTAGAAGGGTAGAAAGCGAGAGGGAAACTGATCCAGTGAATCGTATTTGTATGATGCAGGCCGTCACAGGGTTCTCGGCCTACTGCAGTTTAGTGAATCAGTAAAAACATAAAAACAAAAAAAGAAAAATATGTGTGGGGTTTTTCGGGTTGTGTGGTAGGTTAATGATGTTTGTGAATCGTGTGTGGTGTGTTCAGCTGTTTGGCTGGTGGTGAGTGTGTAAATCATGTCTGCGGCTGGCGTTGAGTGTGTAAATCTTGTGTGTGGATAGCGGTGAGTGTGTAAATTGTGTGTGTGGCTGGCGGTGAGTGTAAATCGTGTGCGCGGGTGGTGGTGAGTGTGTAAATCTTGTGTGTGGCTGGCGGTGAGTGTGTATCTCGTGTGCGGCTGGCGGTGAGTGTGTAAATTGTGTGCGCGGCTGGTGGTGAGTGTGTAAATCGTGTGCGCGGCTGGTGGTGAGTGTGTAAATTGTGTGAGGGAGTGCTGACAGCAAAGTACTGATAAGATCTGTAAAGACGTCACTGTGTTAGACATCTTTATTTTATAAAAATTTAATAAAATATTTGTAAGGCTAGCCGTTGCCTTGTTAATGGGAATGTAAGGCATCCTTGATAAGGTAAACTCAGGAGAAGTGTTTGGTTGGTGGGACAGCGGGTGTATTGAATGTAAGGCGGTCTTTGAGAGGAGGTGTATCCCAATATTCTTCACTCCCCACCTCCTTTCCTCCACTCTCCCACTCCTCTCCTACCCGGAAGCAAGCAAAACTGCCTGAACGTTTTGAGTACAAGTATGTGCATGTACAGTATATAATGTACCTGACATTGCGGTTTAGTGTCGAGACATTAATTAATATGTAACCATTAATACGTAATTAAGATGTAATCAGCAACATTAGATTAAAACACAAAGATCCGTTTCCGGGGCATGGAGGAGAGGAGGTGGTAGTGGAGGAAGGGAGGGTGCATTTTTTGAGTATTGGGACGCACCAAAGGTAAACTCAGGGGAGGACGTTAGTTGGCGGGACAGCGGGTGTATTGAATGTCCTGGCTAAAAGGCTGAAGTAAAGGGGTCATATGGGATGTATACTAAACACTTTCCTCAGATATCCTTCAACAAACAAAAATATTAAGAAAAAATGCTTCTGTTCTGGAAAACGTCTACAGGAAGGAATTTTCAGATGCAACGACATGTGCTCCTGTTAAATTCTTACTGTAAAATGGATTCAATTGACTTAGTTTTCAGTTATTATTCTGAACAGAGAACTCACCCCAGATGCCTTTGTGTGAGCTGAGTGTATTTTTAGCTGCTCTATAAGGCAGGCGATGTGGCTCCTGTGAAGGCCAACCCCTCCTCCTGCTCCTGCTCCTCCTCCTCCTCTCCTCCTTTTGAATTTTTGGTAAAGATCTCCTCCGCCCTTCCTGGGGAGTCGCCCCGAAGCCACAGTGGACTCAATTAGTGGGAGAGATCAGCGACACACAGCGACACCCCGCGGGAAACCTCACAGCCTCGCCCACAGCTCACTGGCCTCTCTCCCTCTCTCTATGGCCGTGTCCCAATCCGCGCACTTGCCTACTATCGAGTATGGAAGTTGAGTATATATTTTAAAAAAAAGCTGTTAAGTATGCGACAATTCTGAAAATTGAGTTTTCTTAATATCCCCGGCTGATATACTTATTTCCAGGTTTTTAGTATGATAATAGTATGGAGGATATTTTTTTGCATACTGCATGTCACTAAACTGTATGCAGTAAGCAGTACACAGCACGCTAGTACACGGAAGACAGGATGCAGTAGATATGGCTCTGATTCGGACACAGCCCATCTCCCTCCATTTCTCTATCCCTCTCCATCCATCTCTCCATCCCTCCCTCCATCTCTCCCTCCCTCCATCCCTCCCTCCATCTCTCACTCCCTCCCTCCATCTCTCCCTCCCTCCCTCCATCCCTCCCTCCATCTCTCCCTCCCTCCCTCCATCTCTCCCTCCATTTCTCTATCCCTCTCCATCCATCTCTCCCTCCCTCCATCTCTCCCTCCATCTCTCCCTCCCTCCCTCCATCTCTCCCTCCCTCCCTCCATCTCTCCCTCCCTCCATCTCTCCCTCCATTTCTCTATCCCTCTCCATCCATCTCTCCCTCCCTCTCTCCCTCCCTCCCTCCATCCCTCCATCTCTCCCTCCCTCCCTCCCTCCCTCCCTCCCTCCATCTCTCCCTCCCTCCCTCCATCTTAGTTAGCTTTCCGTTGCGCGGCTAGGCTGCAGCTGCTAATTAATCGGCACCTAGGCCGGTGTGCGCGAGCGACGGCCTCGAGCGCTTTTGCAAACAAACGCGGAACGAGGTGAGGTCATCGCACCTGCTGTACTCCGCTGTTTTTCTCAAAAGAAGAAAGAAAGAAATATATATCGGAATCAAAAAAATGGCATTTTTATTTTGTTAACCATTTTGGCCATTTTAGGACATAAGACTATAGTCTTATGTTTTTTCATTTTCCCCAAAACACATTTTTCATCATAAATGTCTTAAAACTTGTTATTTTTCACTTATTTCACCGCAGTTAAGTAAATATAGTTTCCTATACATCGGAATCAAAAAATGGCATTTTTATTTTGTTAACCATTTTGGCCATTTTAGGACATAAGACTATAGTCTTATGTTTTTTCATTTTCCCCAAAACACATTTTTCATCATAAATGTCTTAAAACTCATTATAAAAAATAAACACTGCCTGTCGCTCACTCCGCCAAGCGTTTCATTTAATTTCTGTTGAGGTGGCTAACGCTAATCCTGTTGAGGTGGCTAACGCTAATCCTGTGTGCGATACACCCCGTGAATGTGTGTGCGTTACATCCCGCGAATCTGTGTTCATTACACCCCGCGCGTCTGTGTGCGTTACATCCCGCGCGTCTGTGTGCGTTATATCCCGCGCTGTCTGTGCGTTATATCCCGCGCGTCTGTGTGTGTTATATCCTGCGCTGTCTGTCTGTGTGCGTTACATCTCGCGCGTCTGTGTGCGTTATATCCCGCGCTGTCTGTGTGCGTTATATCCCGCGCGTCTGTGTGTGTTATATCCTGCGCGTCTGTGTGTGTGCGTTACATCTCGCGCTGTCTGTCTGTGTGCACTATCGAAATAGGCCCCCTGGTAGAGTGACAATGTGCGAATGCTGGGGAGATTTCTGACTGAGCCTCGAGGCTTGTGGAGAAGAGGGTGACTTATTGGCTGAAAGCTATTTTATTTTTGTCAAATATTCTTCTTGTCTTGTACTGTTTTTTTTTTTAAGGGATAACAGTATAATTAAATATGTTTTATTAATTGTGCTAAATTAGCAGTTTAAAAAAGTAATTGAAAATAAACACAGTTCAAAAGTAGAAATAATTAAATATTTCTCAGCAATTTGGCTATTTATTCCTTGTTAGTCGGACATTTTAATGCTGGTTACCAATGCATGTTGGAAATCCACTCTGATAGGATGATTCTGTGTCATGTGACTGCCAGGGTCTCTGAGCCGGTTGGGTGTGAGGTCGCATCTGGTTTGATAAGGAAGCGGCTAAAATTTGTTTTAGATTATCTGAACCTAAGATAGCACAACAGGACAGGTGTAGACTCGCTGGTAAACTACAGGTACAGATCACTAGCGTCCCTTCATCCAACTCTCTTTACTCTAACTTCAGATCGGCTCCCTCTCCCTCCCTCTCCCTTCCTCTCTCTCCCTCTCTCTCCCCCTCTCTCCCTCTCTCTCCCTCTCTCTCCCTCTCTCCCTCTCTCTCCCTCTCTCTCCCTCTCTCTCCCTCTCTCTCCCTCTCTCTCCCTCTCTCTCCCTCTCTCTCCCTCTCTCTCCCTCTCTCTCCCTCTCTCTCCCTCTCTCTCTCCTTCTCAATACAACACTGTGACAGTGACTACCGTTGAGGAAGTGCTTTCAAAATTAAACCGTGTGATGTTTTGTGATGCTGAGAATGTGAAGCTAGAATTATTAGCATCATCGCATATCAAACGTGGTGCTGGTCCCATTCAACTGAATACATGCAAATCTAGTGTTCGTCATATTGTGTGTGTCAGAGTGTAAAAGTAAGTATGGCATATTTAGATTCTTCACTAATTTGAGGTCATTTTGTGCATGCCATAAATTGTTGGACTACAAAGACAGTAATTGCATTTCCTTGTTTTTAATATATAAACAAAAAAATCATCTGCAGCAGTTCTACGAATCTTGTCTGCATGTTGCAGATTAACAAACCAGTGGCTGTGTTTCTCTGTGCCAAAATAATATAAATGCAAATACATTTTTAATGTGGCCTTTTTCTGAAATGCAGGGAATTTTCAGAAGTGGTCTCCCAGGGCGTAAACGTGTGAGCAGCATTAAAAGAGCTTAAAAGCTATTATAAAACACAACGGAGAAGAATTAAGATTAAAACTGACAAAAGATTGTAGGAATCGGAGGGAGAGAGAGAGAAGAGAGGGAGAGAGTGAAAGAGAGCGAGGGAAAGGGAGAGATGGAGAGAGAGAGAGAGAGAAAGAGAGAGGGAGAGCTTGAGAGCAGTAGGAAGCTGAGGCCGGCGGGCCGTGGGTCTGCAGTATCCTGGCGTTGGCTGTGCTGAGGCCGGCGGGTCTGCAGTATCCTGGCGTTGGCTGTGCTGAGGCCGGCGGGTCTGCAATATCCTGGCGTTGGCTGTGCTGAGGCCGGTGGGCCATGGGTCTGCAGTATCCTGGCGTTGGCTCTGCTGACAGCTGTTAGATTTGTAGCACGACCTGCTGCCAAAGCTGGAAATCACACGGGTCCTGCCTCCTGCAGGTTAGCTTCCATAAATATTTCTTCAGCTAAGGTTTAGATTAAGACGGTATGGTGGCTAATTAGGACGGCGTGAGAGAGGTAGGCCTCTGGCTACACCATCCCCCTCCCGAAACGCAACAGGGGCGTGGCTTACCCAGGAGCTCACCTGTCTTATTCTTTTAAAGTGTCTTTTTTTTTTTTTTTTTATACAGTCACTGTTTTCTCAAAATGTGCACTGCCCCAATCATATTCATAGGCCCGTTTCTTTCTTCTCTACCCTGCCCTCCATCAGACAGGGAGGGCAGAGATTTGAAGAGACAGTCCCATTCTCTGTGGGGATTCATCTTTTATCCATTTTTTATTTTTATTTTACAAAAACCAAAATGTTTGTTATGAGTGTCACAGAGGCCGTGTCTGTGCTGTGCCGTTCCCCCAAATGTACAATGTAACTGGAAAGTGGAAAACTTTTTTTGTATTATTTTTTTTTGTCCCAGAACCTACTTTTTGGGTTTGGAAATCAAAAGCTTTTTGTCAGGGGGGTCAGGTAGGAGGACCAGACACGACTGAAAATGATTCGGAAAGTTATCCACACAAATGTGGATAACCACTAGATAAAGGAGAATAAAGAAAAGCGGGAATAAAACTCCCGTGGAAAACAAAAGAAATGAAACATCCCTTATAAAACAGGATGAGACTTGTAAACTCAAGCTGAGAAATGAAGGGAACGGATAATAATCCCGTAGTAGACCCAAAACTGGGCAAAATTCGTAAAAATAACGTAGAACCGAGAACAAAGAGAGAATCCCGGCGTAAACCAAAATAATAACAACCCAAATATATGGGCGAACTCGCAGAAACGAGTAGAGAGGAAAAATAAGCAGGTAGCAAACCTCTATCTCTGACACTTATCCAAGAATAATATACAGAGGCGAGGAGAAAAGCAAAACAAAGGTAACCCGACAAACGGGCAAATAAACGGAGAGATAAACGAACAGAAACTAGAGTAAAAAAGAATCTAACCTAAACTCTAGGAAGTTCCTGAGTTACTGTCAAAGACAACAATTCAGTCCTCCAGCTATACCTTTACCTGGCTTGGTGAAAATGGCAAACAAAGACACACAAGCACCGGAAGGCGGAAACGGCGTTGCTTAAATAGCCCACAGGAAACCAGGAACAGGTGCGCCAGGTAGTGAGCGGGAGACGGGAAAACACGGAGCGGATGGCGAAAGAGAAACCGGAACGCCAGCTCACGGCTCCAGAGAACTATAAACACAGAGATGGAAGAAAGGATTATCAAACCGTGACTTTTTAAAATAAATCTGAAACACAGAACCTAAAAAATGTTTAAAAAAAAAAATTCTTCCCTTTTCTCAGCGGAAAAGGTCTTCAGCTGTTTAATTGGCCGACAGCTCTGTAGCTGAAAATCTCTGTAGCTTTCCATATCTTCTGCCCTGTCACTGTTTAATTTGCCATTTTATTTGACAAGTACTGTACTGCAAATTGTTCAGTTTTATAGAACACCAAGCACAGTATTGGGCATAAATCAGAGAAAGTGGGCGAGTTTTGGTGTTTAGAGACTAAACAAAAGCTCTCCCGTCCTGGAAGGTTGATGTTCATGCCATTTGGTGTTTTTGTATAATAATCCCTAAAAATGTGTGCGCTGGTGATCTTAGTCTAAATGGTAAAGTGTGTGAGCTGAACTGGACCCTGCTGGGTGACTAAAGGTGGCACCATGGGAAAGGAACTGTGTGTGTTATCTGTCAGTCGAAAAACACTGCATCCTGCTGAGGGATGAGTACTAATCTTCTATTTACCTCTGTGCCAGTTTAACATAATTTGGTTACAAACGCACAGAAGGAGGGCCATTAGTGACAGGGTGCTAATGTTAAAACAGTGAACCCATCTGCACCCCCTCCCAGCATTATGACCCAGCATTATGACCCAGCATTATGACCCAGCATTATGACCCAGCATTATGACCCAGCATTATGACCCAGCATTATGACCCAGCATTATGACCCAGCATTATGACCCAGCATTATGACCCAGCATTATGACCCAGCATTATGACCCAGCATATGCAGTTGGGATTTTTTTCTTTTTGGGGGGTGGGGGGAGGTGTGGGTTGGTGGCATGTACAATATTTTATCTAGCAGACAACACTAATGTGTTAAATTGCAGTTTGGCTGCTATTAATCTCTCTGACAGTATGCCTCTCCCTGGGCCTGTCCCTTTAAGGATAGATCTCAAGTCTTTGGCCTGCTTTTATTTAAATTTACTACCTTAATGAAAATATGATATTATCCCCAGAACTGGCTGTCAGCTGTCCGCCATCCCTCAGCGTATCAGATTAGCGAACCGGTTTTGACAGCGATCCTAATTATTTGGGTTGAAATTGAATCCTTGAATCAGTCGGCAAGAATAACGGCCAACTGTAGTGCATAAAAGAGATTAAATGTAATGTTGGGCGGGTGATTCATCACCCGCTGGAGAGGAAACGAGGCCCGGGCCGTGCCTCGCGCCCACGTTAGCGGCTGCCCTGGCCAGGCTACACGCTCTCCGGCCTTTCGGAGTTTGTAAGATCGCGCCGGGAGCTCTCTCTATCTCTCCCCCGTTCACCTCCCGTCCACATTAATGTAAATGTCAGCGGCGGAATGCTGCTGTCGAGCTGGCCGCCACGCGCGGCTGTCCGTGAGTCGGCGAGGAAGCAATTCCCTGACAAATTCCGCACGTAATCCTTTACAATCTCCGCCTCGTGTTACGCACGCCTAGCCAATGGTACTGCATGTTAGTATAGATGTTTAAAAAAAAAAAAGAAAAGCTGGGTATTTTGCTGCAGTTGCAGTCTATGATCCCAGACATGGAGACCTCTCGACACGATGACAGAACGTCATAAATTTGTATCACAGCTGCATGAGTCTTTGTATGTTAGAAGAAAAAAAAATTTAAAACGTGTTTGTTTTTTGTTTTTTTACCGTACATTTACATTGTATTTTTTTTTTACATTACATTTACATTGACATATTTACATTAAATTAGCATTTTACATTTAGTTAGCATTTTTTTTTGCATTAGATTTGCATGACTTAGCCTGTTCTGTTGCCTCAGTAATGCCATACAGCCCTGCATTTCATGTGAACGTTTTTCTAATAACCCACAATTGTACCCCCTGTAGATGCTCTTGGTCTTTATAATGTGACCTATATTAAATTATTTGCATATGAACTGTACATGTTGATGTATAAAATTTGATGTAATTTACCTTAGTTTCAATTCAATAGGACACATTACAAGTTTGCTTTAAAAAAAAATAAAATAAATACTATTATTATTATAATTATTATTATATATTACTATATTAATATTCTTATTAACAAAGCCAGTAATGCTGTTATTTTAGTTGTATTGTTGTTATTTGAAAGTGAGTTTTATTTTTGTAGTTTCATATATTTTTAGTAGCAAAACATTGCTTATATTGTTATAATCATAATAATACACAATTGTCACTATAATAAAAAATAATGGTGACAAAATTAACAACACACTTTGTCTGTGCTGCAGCCCACACAGTAAGCCCCTTCCAGCTCAATGCTTTTTCATCGGAGGTTAAGAAGACGTGAAAGAAGCAATTAGACGTGTTTATATTAGTGCTGTAGTTTACGCGGCCGCAGTAGATGCGCCGTGTTTCCTCGCTGCTCAGGCAAGCCCGACCCCGCCGCGCTGCTAAGCCACTCACTCGCTCCTGACTCACCCTCGCTGCGAACGGGCCAAGAGCCCTGCTGAGTCTAGGGTCAGGTGAGGCGGGCTTCGCCGGTGTGGGAGACGGTCGAGCGGCAGCACACCGTATTTTCAGGTGTTAAAACGGTTGCTAAACGGTCCTCTTTTTGTTTGGGAAGAGCGTCTGATGTGCCCCCCGCCCCACACACGCTCCCCCCTGATTGGCAGGCATGGGAATGGAACCTTTGTTCTACTTCTTGCTTCTTTCAGAATGGTAACCCCTCCCCCTTTTCCAACCAGCCTCTCTCCCCATTGGATGTCCCACCTGCCATGTCATCAGCATGTGCAGATCAGAGGGCGGGTACACTGGGGTCCCATCCAATGGGAGAACGGCATCGCCGTGCCCTCTGTTTATGGCCTTCTGCTCCTCTGCACCAGACACAGGATCTGGGGTCCCAGGGTGTGGTCAGACAAAATAAATGATATTATTATCGTAGTGATAATAAATTATATTATTATGGTTGTGATAATTTGTTGAACATTCCTGCTACTCTTTGGGAAGATGAGTGAGTCAGAGCTGTGACAGCCACAGGAACGGTACAGGTTGTCACAGACACTTGAATGTGGCGGCCTGTCTGTGACTGCCTTATTAAAAGGCCCCTATGTGTATTTTTAAACCCTTATTTATGTAGCCCGATGAGTCAGTCTTTTCCACAATTATTCTCCTGATCCAGATTTGCTTGAGGAACTGGCCGAGGGCAGGTGGATCAGACATATTTACACTTTGCTGTGTTTTAGTATGTATAAGGAGTCTCCAACTGTACTGGTGAAATGTCGGTGTGATTGATATAAGTATACTTATATTAGTAATATAAGTATGATTTTATAGATTCCAGGAATATTTATATAATATTTATTACATGAATGTGACTGTAAAATGGAGCAGACGCATGTGCACGCACGTTCTGAAGAAACTTCTTTTTACTTATTTTCCTGAAAATATGAAAATTATGGAAGTGCAGTGTGTGGAAGTAGTCTTACTGTTTGTCCTAGTTTAAGTTGCTCAGGGTAGTTCAAGGCCACAGTTTGTGTTCTTACACATAATCGTGAGCTCAGAGGTCACTGAAAAAGAGGAAAAAGGTCACAGTTTGTCTCTAAGATGAATGCGCTCACCTCATTTTCAGGGGATATTAGAATGTTAGCCGGCCAGGTGCCATTATTAATGTTTGGCTTCCCTGTATCATTGGGGCTTAAATTGGTCTCTGGTGATTGAGAGGCATTTTGATTAAGAAATGCCATTAAAATTGATGAATTATGCCTTTTAAGTTTGCACATTGGTGAGATTGTGTTTTTAATCAATTGATAATTAGTAGGGTGATTTATTGCTGGGAATGGTCCTGGCAGACCAACAGTGATGTGTACATTTAAGATTCTGTACCATAAATCTGCTGCAAAGATGCACATTTACACTCACACTTTAACGTGCTGGGCATGTGAGCGTGCCCGTGTGTGCTGTGCACGTGAGCGTGCCCGTGTGTGCTGTGCACGTGAGCGTATATGTGAGCGTGCCCGTTTGTGATTACCAGGGAGTGGGGAGTGGAAGTGTCATTGCATCATTAAAGTGGTTGTTAGGAGAGACATTGTGATGCAACCTTGCATTTAAAATGCAGTGTGATGGCACCGCGGTGGTGCAGTGGTCTAAGGTGCTGACTTTCTGTCTGTGCAGTTGCGCCCCGAGGATCAGGGGTTCGATCCCCGGTACTGCCAGATCTGAGTATGGCCGGTTCCTTGAGGGAGCGGCAATTGGTGGCTGCTCCCGGGGTGGGGGGAGGGACTCGGAGGAATCGTTGCAAATAAAACAGCCCTGGGCAAGCTGGAATCACAATTAGGAGCTTGAGGAGTCGCGCCCTGAAGAGGATTGGTTGTAGGGGCCATTCTCTAGCGGTTGCTACACAGGGGGAATTGAATTGCATAGGGTCTAATTGGCTAGAAAAAAGGAAAAATCAGGGGGAAAATAAATAAATAAATAAATAAATGCAGTCTGGTGAACCTTGCATTTAAAATGCACTCTGGTGCAGTCTTGCATTTAAAATGCAGTTTGGTACAGCCTTGCATTTAAAATGCAGTTTGGTACAGCCTTGCATTTAAAATGCAGTCTGGTGCAGCCTTGCATTTAAAATGCAGTCAAAAAAAGGTTGCCAGTGAATGACATTGTCAGCTTTGAATATACCAAAAAACCTACCAATTAATCAGAATATTTTAGGAATCGAATTTCACTTTGATGAATTTTTATTGGTATATATCGCTTTTAATTGGTAAAGGGGTTATTGAATGCAAGAATTATTTTGAATTTGTTTAGGCCTACATTTATTCAGACTATATTGTGAAGCGTGTGTGTGTGAGATGTGTGTGTGTGTGTGTGTGTGTGTGTGTGTGTGTGTGTGTGTGTGGTGGGGGTTAGTGTGTGTGTGTGTGTGTGTGTGTGTGTGTGTGTGTGTGTGTGGTGGGGGTTAGTCTGTGTGTGTGTGTGTGTGTGTGTGTGTGTGTGTGTGTGTGTGTGTGTGTGTGTGTGTGTGTGTGTGTGTGGTGGGGGTTAGTCTGTGTGTGTGTGTGTGTGTGTGTGTGTGTGTGTGGTGGGGGTTAGTGTGTGTGTGTGTGTGTGTGTGTGTGTGTGTGTGTGGTGGGGGTTAGTCTGTGTGTGTGTGTGTGTGTGTGTGTGTGTGTGTGTGTGTGTGTGTGTGTGTGTGTGTGTGTGTGTGTGTGTGTGTGTGGTGGGGGTTAGTCTGTGTGTGTGTGTGTGTGTGTGTGTGTGTGTGTGGTGGGGGTTAGTGTGTGTGTGTGTGTGTGTGTGTGTGTGTGTGTGTGTGGTGGGGGTTAGTCTGTGTGTGTGTGTGTGTGTGTGTGTGTGTGATTAGTGTGTGCGTGTGGTGGGGGCGGGGGTTAGAGTGTGTGTGTGTGTGAGATTAGTGTCTGGTGGGGGCAGGGATTGTGTGCGTGTGATTAGTGTGCGGTAGGGGCAGGGGCAGGGGTTGTGTGTGTGTGATTAGTGTGTGCGGTAGGGGCAGGGGTTGTGTGTGTGTGTGATTAGTGTGCGGTTTCTGCATTGTGTTGCTTTGTGCTACAGTCAGATTGCATTTCCATCTCTCATATGCAGAGCTGCTCCAGATGTGAATGTGAATTTGTGCTTTAGATTATAATGTCACATGGTTGTGTCATTTCCATTTGAAAGGAACCCATTTTAAAACTCCAGTTTAAACACAGTAAAGGCAACCATAACAGGATAATATTTGTATTTTATTGTTTTAGTTGGGTAGCTAAAAATAGAATTGATACTGTACACGGGTACATGTAGAACCTTTAATATTTACATATGTTCATTGAATATTAATTACAATGGAATATATGGACCGTCAAATGTACTGTTTTGTCCAGAATGTTCTTTTCTGTATGTAGAATGTACTTTTATTTGCTATAGAATGTAGACTGTTCTTTTTATGTACTTTTTAACTTGGCATTTTCCCATTGATACAATAAGGCAGTCAAAGTGGGGGTGGGGTAGTTCTGTGTTGTCCTAACCCTTATTGGTCAGGTGTTGATTATTTTTAGGGTCCAGTTCTGGTCCAAATTGCGTTCTCCAACTGCACTGTTGATTTCGCCCCTGCTCCGTCTCATCCAATCCGGCTGCTTGTTATAACCGTGTATGATGCACTGCTGACTCCGCCACTGCTCAGTCTCATCCAATCCGGCTGCTTGTTATAAACATGTGGATGCCAGCTCTCGACTAATGCAGCATTTCATTATCTTTGCCTGTGTGCATTTGATCTGAAATGCAGACCTGCATTGAAATCGACTCTCATATTTCAGGACTAACTCCACGCTTACCCCTAGTCTTTCTCTACTCAAGGACAGAAGTGCTCTTTGTTTTGTTTTTTTTGTTCCTGTGAAGGATGGTGGTAATGTAGCAGTTTGCTACAGTGCAGAGATTGGAAGGGGCAGTTTATTACTGCCATTTATTGAAAGGTAGGATGCCTATTACAATAAAAGTGTTTGACAGAATTCATTTCAGGACTGCATTAGCTTATGAATGACTCCCTCCCTGGCACCTGTACTCTCCCCCCCCCACCCTTCTGCTGAATATCTGACCTGAGCCGACATTAAATAGAATGTTTGGGTAATAGAATGTTGGGGTAATAGATTGTAGGGATAAGTAAGTGAGCAATTGAATTCTGTGGCCCAATTCAATATTGGGCCCCCCGTTTTTTCAGATTAGGTTATTTTGACATTGTTCTTGAACAGGAAATGGCCAGTTCTTAAGAGAAAAAAGCTGTCCTCTCTCACCTGTCATATGCTCCCTGCCTACTGGGGACTTCTTGCGGTTAGATTACTCATATGCGCACCTGTCATATGCTCCCTGCCTACTGGGGACTTCTTGCGGTTAGATTACTCAGCTCCCTGTGAAGGAGTTCTGTGGCACATGCTGAAGAGATATAGCAGTATCCCTCAGAATCCCCTCAGCAACTCCTTCACAGTCCAAAAATACCCGTGTGAATATTTTTTGAGTCAGACCGTCTTTTATTCCTGAGCTGGCAAACACGGACCCCCCCCCCCCCCAGTGACATTCTTCATATGATTCTATTTTTCATATGATAATTGCGATGTGCCGACATGTTGGAGTGAAATGTCACATGTTGCCTGAGTGCAGGAGTAGTTGAAAGAACCCAGGATGCGCGCGTGTAGCCTAACACGGACACGGTCTAACGCTCGCCGCGCACACGCACACATCTGACTTGCAGATTACAGGAATTCTCCAGGAACCATTAGAAATAATTGTATTTGCAACTGAGTTTTCCTGTAATGGATCTCGCTCTCTCTAGTGCTTAAACTAGATGCAGGGAGTGAGACAACAAGACATCTTAATAGCAGTTTGCACGGGCAGTAAAGGACCACACTGGGCCTGCACGTTAGCCGCACATTAGCCGCACATTAGCCCCTTTCTTTAACGTCTGAACCGTAGTGCTGAAAACGGCCCAAACGGCTAGTGATGGGAGCTGCTATCTGAGGGGCTACGGGTTCGATTCCCAGCTGGGGCGCTGCTTTTGTACCCTTCAGCCAAGCTACTTTACCTCAATTTTATTCAGAAATGAGATTTTTGTGTTCGGGAGTGTGTGGAGGTATTTGGCAGCGTTTGGGGAGCCGGCACCATCCATGGACAAGCACACACAAAGCTAGCGAACAAGGAGAGAATCTCTCTCTCTCTCTCTCTCTCTCTCTCTCCCTCGTTCTTTTCTCTCTCTCTCTCACACTCACTCTCCTCTCTCTCTCTCTCCAAACAATTTCCCCAGCATATTTTGTATAAAATTGGAAGCTGCTGTCAGAATGGAATTGTTATAAATTAATATAAATTGGACATCTTGTGATGTTGAAAATGTGTGGGAGGGCTAGGGAGGGGACTTGCTTTGGGACTTAAGAGTCTAACCAAATCCAGTCCAGACTTGAAGAAATAAAACGCTGCCCCCTGGTGGTTTCCCACATAAACAGCACGAGGGACCAGCGGAAGGCGTGAGAGATGAGATGAGAACGGGTGCCCCCAAAAACCCTGCTCGTCCCTCTCTGGACCCCCCATCATGTGAATGCAGCAGAGATGAAGATGTTTGGAGCGGGATGGCATGGGAGGGGCTAACCCCCCCAGGGAGATGTCACAGCAGGAGCCACCCCATGACGTCTCAGCTCCTCTATTGAGAGTAATAACTGTGAAGAGGCCTGTCTGCTCCTCTTACCCCTGTTACTATGGAGCGCGGAGGGTCACCACGGTTACTATCAAAGCACTCTCCGCTATTTTAATCATTAATATTTATAATGTGTATCTGTTTGGGAGTAAAGCCAGCAGTAAGCATGAATTATGGCCGTCTGTTACTGTGCGGGGAAACTCGGGTATAAAATGGAGTACACAACTGAAGAACTTTGTTGAGGTCAGGGGGCTTGTTCAGAGAATGTTGGGAGATTGAGTTCTTCATGAACTCCAGAATGTCACAGATGTGATCCAGCTGCACTGTTTCGCCGTAACAGAGTCATCGCTCTCCCGGCATAACTACGTGCTTGCGGCTCTGAAGCGGAGAGCTTCGGTGGCGTCGCTCAGCTGGGGGTTTCTGTCAGTGCCCAAGATGGATTGTGGGTAAGCTGATCGGGATGCAGTGCGTCGGATACGCGCCTCTGATCTGGGATACGATGTTCCGAGAGGTTTTCATGTCATTTCTGTGCTGCATGACTGCAAGACCTCGGAGGGGAAAGAACTGCTTGTGAAAAATAGAACATTCCGGAATCTTAACCATGAGCCGTTCCACAGTGTTCTGAGACGGGCTGGCTGCTCAATGAGCCATTATGACATCACAAGTGACCGTGTTGAATGGAAGGGCATTAATCCACAGTGTTCTGTGTATAAATACTCTCTCTGGGGTCAAAGTGTCACCAGGAAGAAGGCCAGTTATAACAACCAAGCAAATTCTTTACTTCTACCTTGTAGGTTGAAATACTGAAATGGAACATGTACTTTTAGGCAAATTAGCAAATGTTCTTATGTAGTGTAGTGACTTTCAAGTAAGTTCATATAACAAGTCAAACTGTTATGCAAAGAAAATTGATCAAAGTTAGACAGATCTGTGCCAAATGTAGAAACAAGTGCAAGATGCAAGGTGCAAATTATTATTTTTAATTTTTTTCAAAGATCTTGCACTCTTGCGCCTCCATAGATAATGTCTTCTGAGAGCACAAGTTTTACTTGCTGTGGGTTTTTGTGTAACCGAGTGTGTCTGTTTGTTTCCTTGACGATCTGAGCGATGGGTTGGAACGTGTCCAGCTTCCTTGGGCTTAATAACGAGCCGTCTGTTTTCTTTCCGTCATTTGGTGCGGCGCAGTAAGTGGAGGAATGACGTCTTCAGTGAGAACCTGACATTGCTAACGGCTCTTAATGCTGCAGAAAAGCCATCTAACCCTCCCGCGTGTGAGGCATGTGGCATCAGCGCTCTTGTTCACACGTTCGCCGTGGCAGTTTTGTCGTGTAGTTAAAGGATCGTAAAACTTTGAGCCATTAGGGGAAACGAAGCAGTGCGTTCATATTAAGCCACTAATGGAAATGGCACAGATCGGCTGTATAACAGCACGACTTTTGCACAGTGATATGGTACACGCTTGCTGTAGGATCTTTACACAGTGATATGGTACGCGCTTGCTGTAGGACCTTTACACAGTGATGTGGTACGCGCTTGCTGTAGGATCTTTACACAGTGATGTGGTACGCGCTTGCTGTAGGACCTTTACACAGTGATATGGTACGCGCTTGCTGTAGGACCTTTACACAGTGATATGGTACGCGCTTGCTGTAGGACCTTTGCACAGTGATGTGGTACACGCTTGCTGTAGGATCTTTACACAGTGATATGGTACACGCTTGCTGTAGGATCTTTACACAGTGATATGGTACGCGCTTGCTGTAGGACCTTTACACAGTGATGTGGTATGCGCTTGCTGTAGGACCTTTACACAGTGATGTGGTATGCGCTTGCTGTAGGACCTTTACACAGTGATATGGTACACGCTTGCTGTAGAACCTTTACACAGTGATATGGTACACGCTTGCTGTAGGACCTTTACACAGTGATGTGGTACACGCTTGCTGTAGGATCTTTACACAGTGATATGGTACACGCTTGCTGTAGGATCTTTACACAGTGATATGGTACACGCTTGCTGTAGAACCTTTACACAGTGATATGGTACGCGCTTGCTGTAGGACCTTTACACAGTGATATGGTACACGCTTGCTGTAGAACCTTTACCCAGTGATATGGTACAAGCTTGCTGTAGGACCTTTACACAGTGATATGGTACACGCTTGCTGTAGGATCTTTACACAGTGATATGGTACGCGCTTGCTGTAGGATCTTTACACAGTGATATGGTACGCGCTTGCTGTAGGATCTTTACACAGTGATTTGGTACGCGCTTGCTGTAGGATCTTTACACAGTGATTTGGTACGCGCTTGCTGTAGGATCTTTACACAGTGATGTGGTACGCGCTTGCTGTAGGATCTTTACACAGTGATTTGGTACGCGCTTGCTGCAGAATGGCATTTTTGTCTCTCCTGCCGGCTGTTTTTGACTCGTCAGTCAATCAGTCAATCGGTTAATCAATCAATTTCTGGACAGAACCATCTGGCTTCTCACATTGGAAATTTTTCAGAGGGAATGAGGGGGAAAAACCAAATGACCTCCCTGTATCCCTGACCTCTGTAGCCTGTAGATGTGTTTAATTATATGGGCTGCAGTAACCCGTTTAAAACGCACTGACCGTGTGCAGGCGGAGTTGTCCAGCTCTTCCTAAAGGCCAGTTTGTTCTCCGAGAAAAATCAGAAGTAATTATGAACAAATTTCCAAAACCACAGATAGTTTTAATACAGGGTTTACAACTGTGCTGTAAATCAGACTTAAAGCAGCGGAGGTCTCTGTCATTATCGTTCATTATCTTCTGCAAACTCAACTCAACTTTTTAATTTCCGCTGTAAATACATCACATTCAAATTACTGCTAATCAGTGAACGCTAGTAAATGGATCGGCAATTCCAGAGCTCGCCCTATACACCCCGTACGCTCCCCGCACTGTAATCCGAGGAGATGGCAGCCGATTGGTCCGTCAGTCCGTAGGTCCAGGCTACCGCCCCGCGTGATTGGACTGAGCAAACGAAGTGATTCTTTTGTTTGCTTTTCTAAAGTTTTGTATTAAACACACTCCCTCTGGTGTTATCTCACTGACGTGTCAGATCTTATCGCAGAACAGTAGTGTGCGTTTCTCTAACAGCACGCGTGAAATCAAGTCATCGCAGCGATCTCACCTCTCTCCTCTCTCTCTTTCCCTGTCCATCTCTATATTTGTTCCTCTCCATTGTCTTCATTGTAATATAGAATTACCTTATATCAGTTTTCACGTCCTGCTAAATACTGAACCATATGAGTGATATGAGGCTGTGTCATGCAGTAATACTTATAGTGATCTCTAATGGCTACACTGCAGTGTGTATATGAGTATGTCATGCAGTAATACTTATAGTGATCTCTAATGGCTACACTGCAGTGTGTATATGAGCCTATGTCATGCTGTAATACTTATAGTGATCTCTAATGGCTACACTGCAGTGTGTATATGAGTATGTCATGCAGTAATACTTATAGTGATCTCTAATGGCTACACTGCAGTGTGTATATGAGCCTATGTCATGCTGTAATACTTATAGTGATGGCTCTAATAGCTACACTGGATTGTGTATATGAGTATGTCATGCAGTAATACTTATAGTGATCTCTAATGGCTACACTGCAGTGTGTATATGAGTATGTCATGCAGTAATACTTATAGTGATCTCTAATGGCTACACTGCAGTGTGTATATGAGCCTATGTCATGCTGTAATACTTATAGTGATGGCTCTAATAGCTACACTGGATTGTGTAAGACCTCACACTCATAGCAGCTGTTTAGAGTTCAGATCTCAGATACTGGGGAACCCTGGGACTGGTCTCCTGAGAGGTAATAATAATAATAAAAATAATAAAAAATAATAAAAATAATAAATTTATATTGGTATAATTAGTATTTCCTTCCTAGTAATATAGCCATTGATTCCCTAAATTGAAATGTTTCAGATTTTCTGACATGAGTGGGTTTATTAATTTAATAATAGTAGAATAATCGAGTGTGAAATAGAAGAAAGGATCATTAGTTCTTCTTCTTTCTTTTTTTTCTCCTCCCTCTTATTCATGCCATCCCACCACTAATTGTACCGTGTGGTTTGTTATTCACATATCCAATTCATAAAGGCTGGTTGCTTTTCAGGATATGTATGTGTTGTGAAAGTAAATAGTATTTTCACATCACTGCTCAGACAGACTGCGTTATGATGGAAGCTTCCGGTTGAAAGGCTGAGGGGAGCAGACACCGTTTCACTTGGCTTCTTTGATTTGTGTCCTCAGGAAATTCCTGTCAAAGCTCGCACCAGGGAGACGGGTGCGATCGCAAAATAACGTCTACCTTTCCCCACGGCGGGACGATGTGCTCAGCGGGGGGGATGCGACGCACCGCTACCCACATTCTAATTACCAATCGCGCGCGCACCCTGCACTCTAATCATATTTTAACCACATTCTAATGACCCACTTAATCACGTAACAGCCACTTTTTAAGCACATTCGCAAAATGAATAGCACTGATGTGTTTGCAGCCGTAATAAGATCTGAGACGTTATGTGAATGAGGTGTTATCAGGGACAGGTGTTGGCCTCTGGCTATGAAAAACATAATAGTGCGCATCTGTTGTTTGGAGCATTGTAACAAGACATTTTTCTGTGTTACCACCAAATTAAGTAAGCAAACACACAAATAAATAAATAACATGGTCTTATTAAGAGTCTCCAATGCCATCTTGTGTCTTTTGGCTGAACAAACAGGACGTGGGATTAACGGGCACAGGAAGTGGGGTTGTGTGTGTGTGTGTGTGTGCGTGTGCGTGTGTGTCTGTGTAATTATGTAATGAAACATTATGCTGCTGATGTGAGACCAGTCACACTACCATCTTTGTCCTATCAGGAGAGAGTGTGTATCCCTTTGTCCTATCAGGAAAGAGTGTGTGTCTCTGTCCTATCAGGAAAGAGTGTGTATCCCTTTGTCCTATCAGGAGAGAGTGTGTATCCCTTTGTCCTATCAGGAAAGAGTGTGTATCCCTTTGTCCTATCAGGAAAGAGTGTGTATCCCTTTGTCCTATCAGGAAAGAGTGTATATCTCTTTGTCCTATCAGGAAAGAGTGTATATCTCTTTGTCCTATCAGGAAAGAGTGTGTGTCTCTTTGTCCTATCAGGAAAGAGTGTGTGTCTCTTTGCCCTATCAGGGAAGAGTGTGCGTCTCCTTACCCTATCATGAAAGATTATGCGGCTTGGATAAATATATAAAGAGTAATTGTCCATTTAAAATGTCATGAAAAGCAGGACATGCTGGAGATTATAGTGTGACTGACGGAAGCCCAAAACTGCAGGCTCATTTCACTGCATATTGGACCATTAAAAACCATTTTATTTTCACAAAATGCAGAGAATATTTCCAGCCTCACCTAACAAAATATTACTGCCAGTCAGCAGGGGGTTTGACTTTGTTTCTATAGAGACGTCCTCTGCAGTGGAACCCACTTGAGTTTAACACCGCCACAGTCCTGAAATAATAATAAAGAAACATTTAAGAAATTAATCAATTTGAAATAAATTGTTATGCACAATACAAGCCTGAACAATGCTTAAACATAAACCATAAAATGTTTTTCCAGTAAAGTTAGCGTGCACATGCTTCTTTCCACATTTTAGCAAGATGATTATACTGCAAGTACACTTTCCAGACTCTTGTACACTCTCTTAATACCAGGCTTCATTAAATCAGCCAACCAACAAACTTCAAGTGAAAGATAACAGTTCAGCGGCCTTTCTCTCAAGTGTAGTTCTTTGTGTCTTTTTGAAAAAAATGTTCTGGAGTATCCTCCTCTGGTGCAGTTTTGTATTTTGTTGTAAATAAGTGCAAAATGTGTTTTTAAATTTTGATTTGCTATAATTTTTTCACCTCCAAATTGACCACCCATCCCCCGAATGGGACTGTGCCCGACGAGCCGCTCCTGTTCCACCTGCTGAGTTTCTTCACATAGTTTTCAGAAATGATCGATGCTCTCATGCGTCATGTGCCACGGTACTTAAAGCTAAAATGTAGTCACGGTGATGTGGCCCTCTGGGGCTTCAGGCTGGGGCCCTGGGGCCCTTCTGCACTCGCTGATAGGGGGCCATTCTGCATGACTGAGTGCTGTTTGAGTCGGGGCACAAAGGCAGTAACGGCTGTCTGGAGAGCAGTGCAGGTAAACTTGATTTAGCGTAAACATAGACTCTTACAGAGCATACGCACTTGGTGCATATATGTTAGCGTAAACATAGACTCTTACAGAGCATACGCACTTGGTGCATATATGTTAGCGTAAACACAGACTCTTACAGAGCGTACGCACTTGGTGCATATATGTTAGCATAAACACAGACTCTTACAGAGCGTACGCACTTGGTGCATATATGTTAGCGTAAACACAGACTCTTACAGAGCGTACGCACTTGGTGCATATATGTTAGCGTAAACACAGACTCTTACAGAGCGTACGCACTTGGTGCATATATGTTAGCGTAAACACAGACTCTTACAGAGCGTACGCACTTGGTGCATATATGTTAGCGTAAACACACTCTTACAGAGCATACGCACTTGGTGCATATATGTTAGCGTAAACACAGACTCTTACAGAGCATACGCACTTGGTGCATATATGTTAGCGTAAACATAGACTTACAGAGCATACGCACTTGGTGCATATATGTTAGCGTAAACACAGACTCTTACAGAGCATACGCACTTGGTGCATATATGTTAGCGTAAACACAGACTGTTACAGAGCATACACACTGCATATACAGATCCTTTCCAAAAAATTAGAATATCATGGAAAAGTTTTTTTTTCTTCCATAATTCCATTCAAAAAGTGAAACTTTCATAGATTATAGATTCATTACACACAGTGAAATATTTCTAGCCTTTATTTGTTTCATTTTTCATAATTTTGGCTTACAGCTCCAGAAAACCCCCAAAACAGTATTTCAAGAAATTAGAATAGTGTGTCGAAAATCAGCATTTACTTCAGTTATTTCAGAGAATGAATGTTTTAGACTGAGTGGCACACTCTAATCATCTAATTTACTCAAAACACCTACAAAGTTTTTCTACAGGTGTGTCGTTAAATTGGACAGGTATCTCAGTTTGGTTCAGTATGGGGAAGACTGCAGACTTGACAATTGGCCAGAAGACCATCATTGACACCCTCCAGAAGATGGGTAAGCCACAAAAGGTCATCGCTAAGGAGGCTGGCTGCTCACAGAGTGCAGTGTCCACGCATATCAATAGAAAGTTTAGTGGAAGGGAAAAATGTGGCAGGAGAAGGTGCACAAGCAAAGGAGATGACCGTAGGCTTCAGCGGATTGTCAAGCAAAGACGATTAAAAAAATTTGGCGGAGATGCAGAGGTACAGAGTGTGACACTCAGTCTAAAACATTAATTCTCTGAAATAACTGAAGTAAATGCTGATTTTCGACACACTATTCTAATTTCTTGAAATACTGTTTTGGGGGTTTTCTGGAGCTGTAAGCCAAAATTATGAAAAATGAAACAAATAAAGGCGAGAAATATTTCACTTTGTGTGTAATGAATCTATAATCTATGAAAGTTTCACTTTTTGAATGGAATTATTGAAGAAAAAAAAACTTTTCCATGATATTCACATTTTTTGGAAAGGATCTGTATGTTAGCGTAAACACAGACTCTTACAGAGCGTACACACTCGGTGCATATATGTTAGCGTAAACGCACTCTTACAGAGCATACACACTCAGTGCATATACGTTAGCGTAAACACAGACTCTTACAGAGCGTACACACTCGGTGCATATACACTACTCACAAAAAGTTAGGGATATTCGGCTTTCGGGTGAAATTTCAGGATGAACCTAAAATGCACTATAACCTTTACAGGTGAAATTAATTTGACCTTCTCTAAACTTTTGAATGCACATGTCCAATTATTCAATGTTTCAGTACTTTTTGCACAACTTGCTGTTCTCTAACAAGGAGCTGAACGGCAAAATTCACAACAGGTGTTTGATCCATGAATCGACCAATAAATTTCCTGGTTCAATTAGAATTGGTATTTAAACAGTCCTCTTCATCATGCTGTTCACATTTTGACATAATGAGACCAAGACGACACCTAACAATTGATCAACAGTACCTCGCCATTGCGAGGCTTCAAACAGGATGTTCTCAGAGGGAAGTGGCCACTGAGCTTAGAGTGTCACAGAGTGTCATCAGCAGGTTGCAACAGAGATACAGAGAGACTGGAAGAGTCACAGAAAGGCATAGAAGTGGACGTCCTTTGGCCACATCCCACACTGATGACCGCTTCATTGTGAACAGTGCCCTGCGGAACCGGATGATGAATGCCACTCAACTCCAGGCACATTTAAGGGAGGTGAGAGGCACCCAAGTGTCACGTCAGACCATTCGAAACCGTTTACATCAGCGTGGTCTGCGTGCTAGACGACCTGCAAGGGTACCTGACCACACCACCAGGCACAGGCGTCATCGTCTTGCATGGGCCAGGGAGCATTTACGCTGGACGAGGGACCAGTGGGCCTCAGTGCTGTTCTCTGATGAAAGTCGATTCACGTTGAGCAGAAATGATGGCCGCCAACGATGTTGGAGACGTCAAGGAGAGCGCTATGCATCAGCCACTGTTGTCACCAGACGACCCTTTGGTGGTGGCGGTGTTACAGTGTGGGCAGGTGTGTCTAGTCAATACAGAACTGCCCTACACTTTGTGAATGGTACAGTGACAAGCCCATACTACCTGAATAACATCATTAATCCAGTCATTGTGCCCCTGCATGAACAACACAGGCCTAATTTCATCTTCATGGACAACAATGCTCCAGCTCATCGAGGTCGCATCATTAGGGAAAGGCTGCTGGAGACTGGGGTACCTCAAATGGAGTGGCCTGCACTTTCTCCAGACCTGAATCCCATAGAAAACCTATGGGATCAGCTGACTCACCGTGTAGAGGCTCGTAACTGTGTACCCCAGAACCTCAATGACCTGAGGGCCGCCCTTCAAGAAGAGTGGGATGCCATGCCTCAGCAGACAATAAGTCGACTTGTGAACAGCATGAGACGTCATTGTCAAGCTGTAATTGATGCTCAAGGGCACATGACAAGTTATTGAGACATTGACATTTTTGTTGTGGTATACCCACCACTGTTGTTGGCTTTTGTTTCAATAAATTGTTTGAGATGAGGAAATCACCATTGCATGCTTCTACTTAAATGCCCTACTTTCATGATACGTATAATATCACTGTAGCGTGAACTTACATTTTCCATAAATTTCACCCGAAAGCCAAATATCCCTAACTTTTTGTGAGTAGTGTATGTTAGCGTAAACGCACTCTTACAGAGCATACACACTCAGTGCATATACGTTAGCGTAAACACAGACTCTTACAGAGCGTACACACTCAGTGCATATATGTTAGCGTAAACACAGACTCTTACAGAGCATTCACACTCAGTGCATATATGTTAGCGTAAACACAGACTCTTACAGAGCGTACACACTCGGTGCATATATGTTAGCGTAAACACAGACTCTTACAGAGCGTACACACTCGGTGCATATATGTTAGCGTAAACGCACTCTTACAGAGCATACACACTCAGTGCATATATGTTAGCGTAAACATAGACTCTTACAGAGCGTACACACTCAGTGCATATATGTTCGCGTAAACACAGACTCTTACAGAGCGTACACACTCAGTGCATATATGTTAGCGTAAACACAGACTCTTACAGAGCGTACACACTCAGTGCATATATGTTAGCGTAAACGCACTCTTACAGAGCATACACACTCAGTGCATATATGTTAGCGTAAACATAGACTCTTACAGAGCGTACACACTCAGTGCATATATGTTAGCGTAAACACACTCTTACAGAGCGTACACACTCAGTGCATATATGTTAGCGTAAACACAGACTCTTACAGAGCGTACACACTCAGTGCATATATGTTAGCGTAAACACAGACTCTTACAGAGCGTACACACTCAGTGCATATATGTTAGCGTAAACACAGACTCTTACAGAGCGTACACACTCAGTGCATATATGTTAGCGTAAACACAGACTCTTACAGAGCGTACACACTCAGTGCATATATGTTAGCGTAAACACAGACTCTTACAGAGCGTACACACTCAGTGCATATATGTTAGCGTAAACACAGACTCTTACAGAGCGTACACACTCAGTGCATATACGTTAGCGTAAACACAGACTCTTACAGAGCGTACACACTCAGTGCATATATGTTAGCGTAAACACAGACTCTTACAGAGCGTACACACTCAGTGCATATATGTTAGCGTAAACACAGACTCTTACAGAGCGTACACACTCAGTGCATATACGTTAGCGTAAACACAGACTCTTACAGAGCGTACACACTCAGTGCATATATGTTAGCGTAAACACAGACTCTTACAGAGCGTACACACTCAGTGCATATATGTTAGCGTAAACACAGACTCTTACAGAGCGTACACACTCAGTGCATATATGTTAGCGTAAACACAGACTCTTACAGAGCGTACACACTCAGTGCATATACGTTAGCGTAAACACAGACTCTTACAGAGCGTACACACTCAGTGCATATATGTTAGCGTAAACACAGACTCTTACAGAGCGTACACACTCAGTGCATATATGCTCAGTGAGTACATGCTTGCAGAGTGCACACACACACCAGCACATACACACTCCCAGTGCGTACACACACACACCAGCACATACACACTCCCAGTGCGTACACACACACACCAGCACATACACACTCCCAGTGCGTACACACACACACCAGCACATACACACTCCCAGTGCGTACACACACACACCAGCACATACACACTCCCAGTGCGTACACACACACCAGCACATACACACTCCCAGTGCGTACACACACACCAGCACATACACACTCCCAGTGCGTACACACACACACCAGCACATACACACTCCCAGTGCGTACACACACACACCAGCACATACACACTCCCAGTGCGTACACACACACACCAGCACATACACACTCCCAGTGCGTACACACACACACCAGCACATACACACTCCCAGTGCGTACACACACACACCAGCACATACACACTCCCAGTGCGTGCGCACACACCAGCACATACACACTCCCAGTGCACGCTCGCTTACAGAGCGTACACAATCCAGTGCGTATACACCCCCGGCACATACAAGCTCCCAGTGCCTACACACTCTGTGTGTCCTCCCTTCAGAGCACAGCTGTGGGGGTCCTCACACCGCAGGTTTAATGACTGGTCGCATGTGTGGGGGTCCTCACAGCTCAGGTTTAATGACTGGTCGCATGTGTGGGACAGATGCTTAAGAACTGAGGTTTTATATAGAGTTATGGTTATAAGTTTGTCTGTGTGTAAGCCTGGGGCTTATGGTGCTTTGCCCTTATGTGATTTAACTCAGCAAACCCAAGCAGTTTATGTGCTTTATTTTACAGCCTTCTGTCTATTTCAACCCCTCTGGGGCCTTGGGCCACTGTAGTAATCATGTGCCTGAGAAAGAAATCTGTGTGTGTGCGTGCGTGCGTGTGTGTGTGTGTGTCTCTGCGTGCGTGCGTGTGTCTGCGTGCGTGTGTGTGTCTGTGTGCGTGTGTGCGAGAGAGAGTTGCTTTTTATCACATACATTTTTATCCAGAGCAGCTGACACAACCTTTTAATAAATTAATAATTTTTTTTCATGCGGTCTATTTGTACAGCTGCATATTTTCCTGAAGCAATTAAAATTAGGTACCCCACTGATGCATACTGTGGCAGTGTCTCCACCTGGGATTGGAACCCGCCGCCTCTCAGTTGCAAGCCCAGCGATATGCACACCTGCATTCTGACATGAAGGCGCTGTAAGACTGATGGATGAATGAGTGAAACTGCAGAAGGAAAAGGAAAAAAAAATAAAAATAAATCTATTGATCTGTTTTTCAGGTGAATGCGATTTCTTTGTCTGGTGGCAGATATTTTTCTGTCAGGTTTAGTTAAAATAAATGTGTGCTTCTCGTCCTCATAAGATCTCATCAGATCCGTGTGAGTGAAATTCTCCTTTTTTTTTTCTTTTTTAAATGATTTTGTTTTTTATTCAGCCGCCACTGTCGCACAGGCCTGGCGGTTTCTTTTCGCCGTTACATAGCGGGAGATTTCAGAGTCTCTGAATCAGGCTCTGCTCAGCCTGGAAAATCTTCCGTTTTTTTACCACCCCCCCCGTGAAACTGGGCAAAGCGGCGCTATGCAATCACGGCTGCTCCAGGCCGACCACGGCGGTGAAAATGTGATTCCGCGCCCCACGCTGAGCGCACGCCATCGGCTGCTCTCCCATTGGCTGGCTGCGTTTCGCTCTACCCGCTCCTTCTGTGTCACGCCTAGATCCCCAAAATAATGATGGTAATAATAACAATAATAATCAGACCGTATCTTTACTAGACCCTGGCTCAGGCTGCTACCTGACTGTGCTGTAGAGCGCTACAAGCTAAGGATGATTGTGGAGCTGTTCTAATGTGTTGATTGACAGGTGTTCTGAGCTGTATATGAGCAGTGTTTGCCTCCGGGTGTGTGTCTGAGTTAAAGCCCTGGGGTCAGCTGGTAGCTCGTAGCAGTGGAGGATGTTTAGCGATGAGGCCAAATACCAGTGCTCCCAGAACCATGCATGGCTGCTTTCCTGGATGAGCATTAAGCCTTACTCCAAGTCTAAGTTTTGTTTTTCAGTGGATATCGCCACTGGGGAAATGTTTTTAGTCCAAGACTAGGCTTAATCCTTCTCTGGGAAAGCTGCCCTTAGAGACTGACAATGAATATTTCCTGATTGATCCGAGAAAATCACATCCCTGTTGCTGCATC
Source organism: Synaphobranchus kaupii (assembly GCA_029718625.1). Lineage (NCBI taxonomy): Eukaryota > Metazoa > Chordata > Actinopteri > Anguilliformes > Synaphobranchidae > Synaphobranchus > Synaphobranchus kaupii. The sequence continues at coordinate 3,920,532 of CM056381.1, read as the reverse complement.
TAACAGAGAACAGAACTTTTAGCCTGGTCTAATATTTACAGCTGTACAATATAGATTTAAGCCTGGTCTAACATTTACACCTGTACTATAGAGATTTAAGCCTGGCATATCATACCTGTAAAATAGTACTTTATGTACTGGCCTAATATATATACCTATAGAATAGAGCACTTGTAAAACGGGTTGTAAAACCGGTCATTTCGCCATGTAAGTTTTATGCCTGTTGTAACACCTGAATGTCCAGATACGGCCTCCTTCCTTCTCTACCTGGCCGTAAAACCTGCCGCGCATCGGCTACAGGCTTGGGCTCTGAGTAAATGCTGTTCTCCACAGCACTGCGGATGTAAATCGTGTGCCACTGGTACGACGTGTACAGATTTTCCGACGAGCAAGAATTTAGCCCAAAGGCAGAAAATAATTATTACACACAGAAATAAGATATGACTGTGGTGCTGAGTTAACTGTTCTTCTGGAGAGCCGGAAACCCCCCCCCGCTCAATACTCTCACCTCCCGCTGATGGAGCTGGAGTCCGGAGGCGAGACGGGGAAATGCTTTACATCTGATTTTATATTATTACCCATTTTCTGTTGCTATGCTGTTGCCCGGGGTGATTTGTTTGTTTTGTATTTGTGACTTTATTACACATTTATCCACCTGCACAGGTAGGAGTTACTCGGGCGTTACTGAGTCTACCTGAAAGGTGCTGTTCAGCGATGCCGCTGCCCCACGCTGCCCCACGCAGCCCCAAACCATGAGCACTGCTGTCTGTACACTGGACCTGAGACACCTGCTCTGTGTCTCTCTGTCTCAGATTCAAATTCAAGTGTGCTTTATTTACATGACAAGTGCATTGATTCATAAATGACAAATCCCCTCTGTCTGTTTGTCTCTCTCTGTCATTCACTCCATCTCTCTCTCTCCATCTCCCTCACTCTCTCTCTGTCTGTTGAAAAAGAAAGAGCTGCTTCAGCCTCTTCTCTTTTATCCAGTGGAGAAGCAGCCCTTCTCTCTGCTCTCTGCAGACTGGGCCCATGCATCTGACAGGATGTCCCTGGGTTCTCTGGATCTCTCCGGGTATTTTGTTGCTTAAGCTCTGGGGAGGAGCATTATGGGAGTTAAAATGAGAAATGAGGAGAATCTCCTCAATGTGTGTGTTCAGGGCAGGAGTGTATGTGTGTGTTTAGGGCAGGGGTGTGTGTGTGTGTTCAGGGCAGGGGTGTGTGTGTGTGTGTGTGTTCAGGGCAGGAGTGTATGTGTGTGTGTTTAGGGCAGGGGTGTTAAAGTGTGTATTTGGGGCTGGAGTGAAGCATGGACACAGATTAAGAGCTGTCGTCTGTGAGTGAAACGGCTAAAATATTCTCTTTTGTTACTCTGAGGTACTTGGGGTGAAGGACTCTGCTCAGTCAGGAGTTAGCTACCAGAAGGAGTTTATTGGTCTAAAAATATTGCAGTTAAATTAAATAGCAAATTGCTTTAATTACAAACATGGCACTTCTCAACATTGATTTAGTGAAAACTACAATTATTTGCGGATTGATTACCCTGGGGGAAATAATTGGCCTAAAAGGATCTATTTTTAAATCGGGGCCCTGGCTGCAGACTGAAAGATACTCAATCTTAACAGCTGTGTGGTAGATTAAAAGTGAGAGGGTAATCAAATCTCAAAGCAAAACAAATTTCATACTCCAGACAGTGATTTGAATGAATGATGTGTTGTACATTTTAACAAGGCGTCAGGAATGCGCTGCTATCCCGCTTCAAACGGGAGTCGCGGGAATCTGGCGGTCTTTGGCATCCAGACCGCCTCAAGCCGCCGACAAATCAAATCAGACAGGGTCAGTTTATTTTAATTCCCAGCTAATGCGTATAATTACCTGGACCACTCTGTAGAGGGTTAATACTGGCCCTATGGCTGGCTGCCTCTCCTGAGGTTTTTAAATTTTTTTTATTTTATTCCCTTTAATCCTGATTTATAAACATCACAAAGTAGAGTTCGGCATGAAGCGATGATACGCACTCCAATGGGAATCTCAGCACAACATTACTTGTGTATGCGTAGATAGGACAATAATCTCATGTTAAAATATTAACATTTAAGTTCTCCGCAGGTTTTGTCAGTAGTGGTGACGCAGATTCGGTTCCTACTACACTGCGAATGACGTGTGACGCTGAAAATTAATCTGCCGTTTATTTGGTTTTACAAAAAAAAAAAAAAAGTTTTTTTTATGGAAGATGTGTAGGCCAATTGTTTTATTTTAATCCTGACGTGAGAAGTGTTTGAGTAGAACACGCCGCGTGCGTTTAGGCCTGGTGTGAGGTAAGCGGTGTCGGCTGAGGGAAAATTCTGTTCACGCTCGCGCTCCCGCTCCCCCCCACACACGCGAATGTATAAAATGGCAGTTTAAATATGGATGCGCTTCGCTGTCAGGCCTTTTAGACGGTTAACGCGTCGTAACGTGAGATCACTTCCCTCAGAGGAACAAGCGTATTGCAGTAATTTACAGCAGGCTGACATCGCTAGGCTGAACATTGAAAGGTCATTTTTTGTAAAGTACAAAAGGTCGATTAAAAAAAGATAAAATTAAAAGATAATGAAATTTAAAATTGGCCGGTTCTGTATGATGCCATATTGCAGATGTAGAAATGGTAGCTAGTAAACGGAAAACAAACCTGCAGCCTAGCCTATATGCTCCAAATGGCGTATAGCCTACATTCCGGTACATCTGGAGGTAGGGTAATTTAGTGGCCTTTTCTGCGTCTAATGTGGTAAAAGAGGAATTGTTGTTATCATCAAACCTTTGATTGTATGTTTCACTGTGTGTGTGTGTGTGTGTGTGTGTGTGTGTGTGTGTGTGTGTGTGTGTGTGTGTGTGTGTGTGTGTGTGTGTGTGTGTGTGTGTGTGTGTGTGTGAGTGAGAGAGAAACGTACAATGTTTTTGTGTGTGAGCGCATTATATTTAGTCTTTTTCCCCCTTTTTTTTCGGTGTCTGAAAAACCTTCCAGAGTCCTGCGGTTTAAATTATTCTCTTAGCGTGCGTGCAACCTGCCTCTCGCCATGACCAATAAAAATCAACATTGAAAGCAGGGAAATAAAGCGTTATGATATTTATTGTCAATACCAGGGTATCTGATGGCTGCTGTGTAAAATTAATTCTCTTCGCCCGATGCCGTTTGCCACCGCCGTCCGGAAAGTAGGTCACACGAATAGTTTGAGCAGGTTGCGTGTTTGAGGTTGACCGCTCCTCACCTCTGGCGAGCTGGCAGCGCGTGCGTGCGTTCGCTCCTCTGCCCCGGCGCGATAAAAGCCGTCGGTTCCGCTCTGAGCTCCGTGCGACGTTCTTTCAGCCTTCGTTTTTAGGTTGTTATTTTTTGGAGGGAGGGGGGACCACGGAATTTCGACAGCAGGCTAAGCAGGTCGTGCTTTACTCGAGGAAGACGGAGGGCCCCGGTCTGTTTGGACTTCCCCATAGTCGATGTTTAATGGCGCTTGAGAGGGCTAATGTATAAAATGGTACGCATTCACCTCAGGCCCGTGTGGAACAGCGGCGCGATTGTAAGGCAGCTGGGAAAGCCATTAGCTAAAGCTGTTTTTCAGGTCGGCACCCTGGCAGAAAGCATTAAAAACTGTATTTTTCTTGGTATGTTAGAAATGTCTCCCTATGGAGGTGTAGCTCATAACCTGACAGTATAAAAAAAAAAAAAAATAAATAAAATAAAAACATTTTTAGAAATCGCCCCCATTCCCACACCGATCAGAAATGAAACCTCTGGTCTGTAGGGGTCTGTAAAATCGTGCCAGGCCACGGCTGAGCGGTTTCTTCCAAAAAGCTCCTTTTTTATTATTGTGGGGCTATATGTTTCAGACGAATTCCAAAAAACCATCCAAGAAAAATTCACATGGCTTACCAAGGATACAAATTCCACTTTTTAAAGGCCACATGTTGGACACTCTGTGCTTTTGGAACGTCTGGAACGACTAGGTTCTCCCATGAAGAGGAGCACAGAAGACTAGGTTCTCCCATGAAGAGGAGCACAGAAGACTAGGTTCTCCCATGAAGAGGAGCACAGAAGACTAGGTTCTCCCATGAAGAGGAGCACAGAAGACTAGGTTCTCCCATGAAGAGGAGCACAGAAGACTAGGTTGTTAAAATTATAACCTGAAACAGAAAGGTACACATGGGAGAGTCATTTCCATAGTATTTACTGTAGGCGCCACAGGAAACACTAGATTTTATTTTTTATGGTTGTATTAACACACACAGGGTGCATCCCAATATTCTTCACTCCCCACCTCCTTTCCTCCACTCCCCCACTACCACTCCTCTCCTACCCAAAAGTATGCAAAACTGCCTGAACGTTTCAAGTACAAGTATTTGCATGTACAGTGTATATAATGTACCTGACATTGCGGTTTGCGTCGAGACATTAATTAATGTGTAACCATTTATACATAATTAAGATGTAATCAGCAACATTAGATTAAAACACAAAGATTGGTTTTCGGGGCACGGAGGAGAGGAGGTGGTAGTGGAGGAGTATTGGGACGCGCCCACACTTTCAAGCATGCAGCATTAATACAGAGGTGTTGTGCACCTGAGCAGTTGCGTTAAAGATGTCATATAATGGCCCTGCGACCTGTCCGGGGTATATTCCTGCCTCTCGCCCAGTGCATGCTGGGATAGGCTCCAGCCCCTCACGACCCTGACCAGGAATAAGCGGGTTAGGTAATGGATGGATGGATGTCGTATAATGCAGAGCGAGTCCATTGTCCTCCCAGTCTCGGCGTGCACCTTTTCACACTGTGACAGTCCAATGCGCCGTTAGCACACCGTTAGCACACCGCTAGCACACCGCAAGCTGGTCTTCTATAGCAGAAAATTTACTGCAGTTCAGGATCAAACTTGCAGGCTTTTTCAGACCTTTATTGGCTGTGAGCATGCAAGACCAGATTGCATTGTAGCGGTCTCTTGGCTTGGGTTAAGCCCTTTGAATGTGTAGAGCCAAAATATAAATACACACACACACACAGAAATCCATATATATCGTACAGCTGGGTCGAAAGCACTCAAGGAGATGTGCGTTTACATTGTGAAAATCATTAGGCATAATAACCCCGTAATATTCCTCTAGTACTGTCGTGTTTGTCATACAGATCATGGAAAATGTTCCATCGTCAATACTTCACCTTTGCTGAGAATTACACCAGTTTTAAAAACGACTGTGTTAAAAACAAAACAAAGAAAAATCTGAATTTGATTTTTGAACCCCCTCTAAATATGTCTGATGTGATTTTGAAAGATTTGCTTCAGCGAATGTCTATATTTCAGCGAGCTCCCTCTCATTCGACGTGTACCTGTTCTCCTCTCCCCATGCCTTTTGCCTCCGTGTGTCTGGTCCTTCAATTAGTGGCAGTCGCATTTGTTTCAAATGCCATCTGGACCGCCTGTGTTCACGGCTCTTTAAGTCCCGTTCAAATCTGAGCACCAGGCAGTTAAATTCGGAAACCTTGTAACATAAACGAAGGAATGAGGTTTTGGAAGTCAGACTTGTCTAACTGCTCTCGTTCCAACGATCTGGGGGAAGAAGCAAGAGATTAATGCACGGATACTGACAATAGCAACATTATTTTCTTACATTTTGCACCCACACACACACACACACACACACACACACACCTACTGTGTGTATATATACATATGGTCATACACTCTTGATATTCTTTGTGATATTTTCTGATGAAATATGCAGCTGTTACTGGAGAAACTAGTTCTCACATGCTGTTATATTACTTACGGTCTATAGAAAATAGCATAGCATCTATGATACGCCTTCTTCCCATCCGTGCACTTATGGGATTAACTAATTAGTCAGCTAATCAATCGATAAAGTAAACGTAACTTTGTAGTTGTTATTTTTGTGCTGCACCCTCAGTCTGTTTCATTGAAGGTATTAAAAATATCAGATGCGCTTAACGAACGGTGTGTGATTAAAAAGAAAACATTGCAATCTCTGCTCTCTCCAGCTCCGCTCAGTTTAAAGTCACTGTGGTTTATTGGTCTGTAATACACTTTCATGAATGTTACAAAGGCATTGCAGGCAGTATACAATAGAAACTCTAAAGAACAGCAGTATACATTTAAACCAGTGCAGTGCAAGTTAAATAATGTAATTTATCTCTCTCTGGCTCGCCGTCTGTCTCTCTCCATCTCTCTCTGGCTCTGAGGTGAACTGCTCTCCCCAGCTTGGTGCAGTGCATTCTGGGAAGGGGGAGGAGGGAGGGGGGGGGGCTGTGTTTGGTACGCTTTAAGTCAGCCAGTGAGAGCTGTCCATCCCCAGAGGCTCCTCGTTTCACCACACAGATCCACAAACACTATGAAAATGTGTTTCTCAGACAAGGCCCGGCTCACCACATTGATTGTTTTATGGAGTAAAGCTTGGCCATTGTGGCGCCGTGGGGTTGGGGGGTTGGGTTAGGGGGGGGGGGGGGGGTGGAAGCTACAGAATTCATTCAGTACATGTCCAGGATATAAAAGGAAAACAAAATCCGTCTTTCGGGAGAGAGTGTGTAAAGGGGAACATTTCTAACGCTGTCGAGCAGCGCTCGCTTTGGGGGAGAGGGGAAGTGTGATGGGTTCAGAACGTCAGGGGCAGAAAATAGACCTGTTTTTAATGTAGCCCAACAAAGAGCACATCAATCCTGTGTGTGTGCACGCGTGTGTGTGTACGCGTGTGTGTGCGCGCACGCGTGTGTTTGTGTGTGTGTGTGCGCTCTGTGCAACATACAGAAAAAAACATTAACGCTGCGTTTTTTTTTTCCCCGATCGGCCTTATTTGTCTCTTGGATTGGAAGCACTCTTCTTGCTTTATGATAACGCACATGCAGAGTAGGACCGTTGACGTGCGCTTATATCAAAGCGAGGACCGCATAATAAGATGTGTTGCGAAGCCTTCGTGGTGAAATAAAACTCCTCACCTGACAGGTTTACTGGCGTTTAAGAGGTCTGAGGATGGAGGTGAAAAAATAGCCAAGTTTAAGCGGGGAAAGAACGGTATGTTAGTCATGAAAAAAAGCGTTTGTGTTCTCCTGTGGGAAGTAGATGTGTGCGTGCGTGCGTGCGTGCGTGTGCGTGTGTGCGTGTGTGTGCGTGTGTGCGCGTGCACATTTTTGGGCAGTTATGCTCACCAGTGTAAGGAAATTAAGGAAGGTCCCTGTGGTAAGGCTAGGAGACTATAGCACTTTATATTTGATTGGATTTTGATTTGATTTCAGGAAATAATCCCAGTGTTGATTACAATTGTACAAAAAAAAACCCCCCAATAAGGGCTAAATGATTTTTGTTGTGGGGTTGCTGAGATGGCTCCTCCTGTTAAGGCTCTGCTCTCCTGTGTGGACGGGCCGCACAGTCAGAGATGGAGTCTGTATGGGCCCCACAGTCAGAGATGGAGTCTGTATGGGCCCCACAGTCAGAGATGGAGTCTGTATGGGCCCCACAGTCAGAGATGGAGTCTGGATGGGCCCCACAGTCAGAGATGGAGTCTGGATGGGCCCCACAGTCAGAGATGGAGTCTGTATGGGCCCCAGAGTCAGAGATGGAGTCTGGATGGGCCCCACAGTCAGAGATGGAGTCTGGATGGGCCCCACAGTCAGAGATGGAGTCTGAATGGACCCCACAGTCAGAGATGGAGTCTGGATGGGCCGCACAGTTAGAGATGGAGTCTGGATGGGCCCCACAGTCAGAGATGGAGTCTGTATGGGCCCCACAGTTAGAGATGGAGTCTGGATGGGCCCCACAGTCAGAGATGGAGTCTGTATGGGCCCCACAGTCAGAGATGGAGTCTGGATGGGCCCCACAGTCAGAGATGGAGTCTGGATGGGCCCCACAGTCAGAGATGGAGTCTGGATGGGCCCCACAGTCAGAGATGGAGTCTGGATGGGCCCCACAGTCAGAGATGGAGTCTGGATGGGCCCCACAGTCAGAGATGGAGTCTGTATGGGCCCCACAGTCAGAGATGGAGTCTGGATGGGCCCCACAGTCAGAGATGGAGTCTGTATGGGCCCCACAGTCAGAGATGGAGTCTGGATGGGCCCCACAGTCAGAGATGGAGTCTGGATGGGCCCCACAGTCAGAGATGGAGTCTGGATGGGCCCATTATCGGGCGGGGGGTAGGGGGTGAGTAATGCTGGTTAAGACGGTCTCTACCCTCATTTTTTATGCCGTCCAACCTAATTTCCTCAAATTCAGCCCCAAGGAGCTACACCTCCAATTCCAGGTTCTGCTGGCTATCAATAATAAATGCACCCGTGTGATTTCTGCCCATGTATGAAATCTCAGTGTTTCAGTCAGAATTTAAATGTGTGGTTTGGTCTTTTAAAAACATTAACAGGAGGACTCTATGTTTCTGCTGGACTTTTCACAACGGAATAGTGATGGGGGGGGGGGTAGCAGGCAGTGTGGTGTTATGGTTGGAGAGCTGAGCTTTAGGAACCAGAGGAGGCTGTGGGTTCAAATCTTGCACTGGAGCTGTGCCACTGCATCTGTGAGCCTGATGTGACACCTGGAGGTTTCTCAGTATAAATATGCAGCTGCATTTGATGAACTGTAAGAAAACATTTTTTTATACAATATTTTATTTAACATTTTACAAAAATAGAAAGATTAGAATGTACAGATGAGCCAGGATAAGGACATAGACGGGCAGCTGCAGAGCTGATGTAACGGCCGTTAAGCTGTGACCTCTGACCTTTGGCCTTGTAAAAATGGTACATTGTTGTTTGATTTGCTGTGGAATGACGTGCCGGGACGGTGTACATGCAGGCTTAGAGGGTCATTCTCTCAGTTCCAAATCCCCTCTCTGAATTGTTCACGTTCCTTGATGATGTTTTTTTCCCTCGAGGCTGTAGTCGGTGTCCCCCACTTTGTTCTCATTTTAATCTCGACAGTCTTTGATTAGTAGTATTTTAATTTAGATTTTTCATCTTGTTTTTCTTCATAAATACAACGTAAAAGCTCAGACTTGCAAATACTGTATACTCATGTGATCAGTGGGGAAACACAACTAGAAGTAAAGCTGACGTGTCCCAATCTAATTTAAGCACAAACCCCACACATGACTCTATCATTTAAGCACAAACCCCACACATGACTCAGTACCATTTAAGCACAAACCCCACACATGACTCAATATAATTTAAGCACAAACCTCACACGTGACTCAATATAATTTAAGCACAAACCCCACATGTGACTCAATATAATTTAAGCACAAACCCCACACGTGACTCAATATCATTTAAGCACAAACCCCACACGTGACTCAATATCATTTAAGCACAAACCCCACACGTGACTCAATATAATTTAAGCACAAACCCCACACGTGACTCAATATAATTTAAGCACAAACCTCACACGTGACTCAATATAATTTAAGCACAAACCCCACACATGACTCAATATCATTTAAGCACAAACCCCACACATGACTCAATATAATTTAAGCACAAACCTCACACGTGACTCAATATAATTTAAGCACAAACCCCACACATGACTCAATATCATTTAAGCACAAACCCCACACATGACTCAATGTCATTTAAGCACAAACCCCACACATGACTCAATATCATTTAAGCACAAACCCCATACATGACTCAATATAATTTAAGCACAAACCCTATACTTTGTGAAAGGCAGTGCTTTTCTACCTTTTCAGTTATTTTCCCCGTAATTTTGAGTCTTAGATCTTTCGAGAAAAAAAAACTTACTGAGAGCCACAGATCATCTTTGGTCTTTGATCATCTTCTACCAAAATGTGGGTGGGGGGAGGGGGGGGGGGGACGCGGGGCTGTGATTGTCATCGTGTCTGTGATTGGCTGTGATAGTACTGCAGATGCCGCTTCCGGCCAATGGCGGAAAAGGCAGCACAGCATTTCCCCGCCCAATACAGCAAGCACCCTCATCAGGCCCTCGTAATCTACGGAAAATGGAATGGAAAATCGAAGCAGTTGCTTGACTACATTATTCACAGTTCTCTCCACAAGATAAACAATTGTGTCAAACAGCCCAGAAAACAGCTGCTTTTTCTCCCTCCGCTGAATGAATTATAGCCGTGTGAATACATATTAAAGAAAGAGAGGGAACTGAGGGTTTGTACTGCGTCTTGCTCAGCGTAGTTGCTCTGCAGTAGAGCTTCGTGAGGCTGTATCTGTACACCGTTGGTGTGGGAAGGCTGTTGGCCAGGTCTGGCGCTATGTGTCATATTAATCTCTCCTGTTCTTCTACAGTGTTAGTCGCTCTGGGTATTAAACCAATGTAATGCAATTAAACATTGCCTAAACGTTGGGTTTATGTTGGGAACTTCCTCCATATCCAGTGTTACACCTCCCGCTGTTGTAGTTTGATGTTATTTGAGAAGTGCTTTCATATCACTGAGCTGGGTGTTCGTCTTCACCGTTTTAATCCTGGATAAGAGTGTTTGCTAAATTATTGCGATGTGGTAAAACGTTGCCTCAACGTTGGGTTTGTGCGTTGGGAACTTCAACTTCTTTCATGTCCGAGCCATTCTGTCACCCCTGCCGCTGTTGTAGTTGTGTTGTAGTTGTGTTGTAGTTTGTGTTGCAGTTGTGTTGGAGTTGTTATAGTTGTGTTGTAGTTGTATTGTAGTTGTGTTGTAGTTGTTTTAATCTCCCGCTGGTGCTGTGGAAAGTCGCTTTGTTGTTTGTACGGCAGGAAACTGTGGATCGTTCCACGCACAGCTCATTTGCATATCAGGTGACCGTATCCAGGGTAACTGACTGATGACACGCCACAGTTTGCACAGGAGTCCTGCAGGGTTCTACACCAGAGCATGGGGCCCATCCATGCACTGAAACACCAGCAGTGTAGTACAGTGGTTCGAGTACTGGGCATGTATCAGGCCCAGCCGTGCACTGAAACACCAGCGGTGTAGTACAGTGGTTAGAGTACTGGGCATGTGTCAGGCCTAGCCGTGCACTGAAACACCAGCGGTGTAGTACAGTGGTTCAAGTACTGGGCATGTATCAGGCCCAGCCATGCACTGAAACACCAGCGGTGTAGTACAGCGGTTAGAGTACTGGGCATGTGTCAGGCCCAGCCGTGCACTGAAACACCAGCGGTGTAGTACAGCGGTTAGAGTACTGGGCATGTGTCAGGCCCAGCCGTGCACTGAAACACCAGCGGTGTAGTACAGCGGTTAGAGTACTGGGCATGTATCAGGCCCAGCCGTGCACTGGGACACCAGCGGTGTAGTACAGCGGTTAGAGTACTGGGCATGTGTCAGGCCCAGCCGTGCACTGAAACACCAGCGGTGTAGTACAGCGGTTAGAGTACTGGGCATGTATCAGGCCCAGCCGTGCACTGAGACACCAGCGGTGTAGTACAGCGGTTAGAGTACTGGGCTTGTATCAGGCCCAGCCGTGCACTGAAACACCAGCAGTGTAGTACAGTGGTTAGAGTACTGGGCATGTGTCTGGCCCAGCCGTGCACTGAAACACCAGCGGTGTAGTACAGCGGTTAGAGTACTGGGCATGTATCAGGCCCAGCCGTGCACTGAGACACCAGCGGTGTAGTACAGCGGTTAGAGTACTGGGCATGTATCAGGCCCAGCCGTGCACTGAGACACCAGCGGTGTAGTACAGTGGTTAGAGTACTGGGCATGTGTCTGGCCCAGCCGTGCACTGAGACACCAGCAGTGTAGTACAGGCACTAGGGTACTGGGCTTGTATCAGGCCCAGCCATGCACTGAAACACCAGCAGTGTAGTACAGCGGCTAGAGTACTGGGCATGTATCAGGCCCAGCCGTGCACTGAAACACCAGCAGTGTAGTACAGCGGTTAGAGTACTGGGCTTGTATTGGGTTCGATGCCCAGCCGGATATCAGGTTCGATGCCCAGCCGTGCACTGAGACACCAGCAGTGTAGTACAGGCACTAGGGTACTGGGCTTGTATCAGGCCCAGCCATGCACTGAGACACCAGCAGTGTAGTACAGGCACTAGGGTACTGGGCTTGTATCAGGCCCAGCCATGCACTGAAACACCAGCAGTGTAGTACAGCGGTTAGAGTACTGGGCATGTATCAGGTTCGATGCCCAGCCGGGGCACTGCGGTGGTGCCCTTGAGCAAGGCCCTTATCCTATAATTGCATCAGTATACATCCAGCTGTGTAAATGTATTCTATATGTAAGAGTCAAACTGTGTAAATGGCTCTTGGTAAAAGCCTCTGCTAACTCCGGTAATGAAACCAGCGTCCCCCACCAGCCAGCTTCCCTGCATAAACACTGTATTCAGCCTGTATCATTCTCAGGCACAGTGGTGGCATATGAAGAACGTGTTTACTTTATCCCTTCTCTGGGCTACGGGTTTGAATCCACTAAAGCAGTGGTTCCTGACCCACAGACCTGGCTGGGTCTTGAGGAGTTTGTTCCACCGAATCTGGATCTGACACCTTTCTCTGCTTTTTCATCCATTAATATAAATCTTTTTTCTTTTTTTTTTTTTCATTAAATTGGTAATGTAGGATTCGTTTTTTCATCTTAATTAACCTTTTAACATTTATATAGAGTCTAAAACAATGAATTGAGCAACCAATTAAGGCCCATGAGCATAAAAAAAATGAAAACGGGAAATGCTTTTCTGATTTAAAACAAAAAAATAAAATAAAATAAAAAATAAATAAAAACTAAAAAACATTTTCACACAAACGGTCCTAAATCAGGGGTAAATGACTAAGAATCCAGATCAGAATTAATGAAACCACTAATTAAACCCCCCCCTCCGTCAGGTTGTGCTTTTGTCGTGGGGGAGGCTCCTGGGGTGCTGGGAAATGGCCCAGAATGCCGAGTGTACTCGTTCTCAGAGAGAGTGGGAGTGTGGGCAGGTTAGCTGACTGTCATCCATCTTGGACTAAATGTGACGGGATGACTAATAAGAATTGATTTTATCATCTGGAAGCAGGTGTGCGATTCTGAGCAATGAATGAAGCTTCAGGCCGTCTGCTTGAAGACGGCGTTTTGAGTTGCCTGGAGCATCCCCTGCCCAGAGCTTCCGAACCACTTATCCACCGCGCATCCTGATAAAAGCCTTACACACTCAGGAATATTGACCTCGGAACATTATACATATTCATACAGGAAAGCCTTGGAAATGTTCCTTTTATTGCTTGCATTATAAATATGCATATTAACCAAGTACGTAAAAAAAAAAAAATATGGGTGATTTAATTTTTTTGTTGTTTTTAATTATTATTTGCGCTTAGAATGGATGGCGCTGGGGCGAAGCAAACTGCTGAACGGGCAAAAATGTGGCAGGGAGCGCTGTCAGGGTTTGGAGATCAAAATCAAAGCGACTTGTTGATTTAATAACGTCTGCACCATGAGCGGCTGTATTAATGTTTGTTTGTATAACGTAATGAAGTGTGATATGAATATCCCAGTGCAATCGCGCGGGACGGAGAAAGTGACTGTGTCCTGTCCTTGTTCAAGCAGCCAGACCGGGGTCAATAAAAGTATTCAATATATTTTTAACCCTTTAGATGCTGGTTAAAGTCTGGCAGGTTACTGTATTAAATTATTCTCAAAGGAGCCTGTATTTTAGCCCAAGTTCAGGACAGAATTATTCTTTCATATTATTGTTTGGTGTTTCAGTTAGTGACATGTTTTGGTGGAAAATTAACAGACAAGGTTTATTTGTTGTGTATCATGAATATGTGGATTCAGCGAGCGTGTTGGACCCTGGTGTGTGTGTGTGTGTGTGTGTGTGTGTGTGTGTGTGTGTGTGTGTGTGTGTGTGTGTGTGTGTGTGTGTGTGTGTGTGTGTGTGTGTGTGTGTGTGTGTGTGTGTGTGTGTGTGTGTGTGTGTGTGTGTGTGTGTGTGTGTGTGTGTGTGTGTGTGTGTGCAGTCGTAGCAGGCGAGCCGCGTCTGTCTTAAGAACCCATCCAAGGGTGACATTGGTGTCAGCGGTGGTGTGCATAAGTTTTTGTTTATGGTGTACTATCAAGTTAACTGCTGCAGCACTTACCCTTCTACTGTGTGAGTGATGTGTTTTAAGGCCGGAGGCCGTTGGGGTTTGATTGAATCTGTACCGTGGTCTTGCATCATTGCCAACGGTTACCTGTTATAAATTTGTGTTCCTGTTTAGCAGTAGAGAGAATAAGGGTGTCGAATGATGTGAATATTCATCATAATTTTGCCTGTCGGACGGTCCGCTGTTGTGTCACATAATCCATTCCCCTGTCCACTGCACCCCCCGTCCCCCCAGTGTACGGCAAGCCAGAGGCACCATACCGGATAAAACTCACTGGATCGAATAATTGCAAATGGGAGATCTCCAGTACATGTTGCTGCACTAGGCCCGTTAATCTCACGTTTAAAGGCATCGGCCTGCATGATTTGTTGGAATTTAAATCAATCATTTATTTCACAGGTCAAGCCGCAGATCCAGTATTGAGCTATAGTCAGTGGAGCGTGTGATTGGCTGTGCTTGAGAGGGGGTGGGACTGGCAACAGTGCATAGGCAAATCACATCAGCTGTTTTTTAATTGGTTAAAAATGGGGGGCGGGGGGTGCGGGTTGGCTTGTAAACTGAGTGTGGATTGTTTTTTAAAATTTGAGTGAACGGAGTGGACTGGTGAAATCACGCACGCACGGAACTGCTTGACCTGCTGTTTCTTTCAGCTTTCCTTTTTCTCAACTTTTCTTTTCCAGTTTCCTGTGTGAAGGGTCTTTTGTGATGGTGTCTCTGTATTTTGCAAAAGCAAATAAAATTGCAGTTGAATTGAGATTGAATTTGTGTTTTGGGTGTTAATGGGATCACAGGTGTGTAGTCCTGGTGTTGGTGTGAGAGATGGTCTCCTTTAATTAGCACCTTATAAGTCATATCTGAATGTTTTTTTCCTCCAAACCTATTTTTGTTGAAGGTGTGAAAAGAGCAAATATAGTAACAGGAGAGCAAACATGTAAAAGCACATGCGTGTAAAAGCCCACACACGTACAAGCACACGCGTTCAAAAGCCCACACATGTACAAGCACACGTCTGTAAAAGCCCACACATGTAAAAGCACACGTGTGTTACTGATTGCATTTGGAGGGTTAGGCTGCTTTTAGCAGGTACATTTCCCTGCTGTTTCCCAGAGACCCACAATCCTGTCTTACATGGGAAGTGTAGTCACATTTTTAGAGGCATACACACACACACACACACACACACACACACACACACACACACACACACACACACACACACACACACACACACACACACCACACAACACACACACACTCCACGTGCACACACACACACACACCACGTGCACACACACACACACGCACACGCACACCTGTTTTAATGGTGGTCTAATCTCTGTCTCTCCACCCGTTAGCGAGAGCAGGACTGCTGCAGAGGGTGCTGAGTTATGGTGGGCACTTGACTGAAGCGCAGAGCGTAAGCCGCTACGCTCCACTGCTCTGAATCACGCTGTTTTACTGGTACTGGTTCTGCTGGCTATAGCAGGCCGGAGTGCACTTCAGGCCTGACCCCCCCCCCCCCCCCCCCCCGTCCACCTCGAGCTCCTTAATGAGCCACACTTTATCACAGCGTAACTCCTTAATTTTCCACTTAACATGGAATAGCACCATAAACGGGAAAATTTACTCTTTATAAAAGTTGTGTTGTGGTTTTTTTTTTTTCTTTTCTGTTTTTGTTTTTTGAGCGAGTTGCAGGCCTGGCTGGCTTGGATGCGGTGTTGCAATTAGCCAGATGAAATTGAGGAAATGAAATTGATGTGAGATCTCGGCAGCAGGCCGAGTGAACAATCAGAAAGGGCGTGTGTGATAGGGCTTCGCCCCCCCCGGGACTTTATTGCTTGTAAAGTCATTTTTCTTTTGACCGGAAGCTGTGCTGATTCAGGCCTTTGCGTTGGAGAGAGAGAGCTGCTGTTAGAGACGGCTCTGCTCTTCAGGGAGAAGCATCAGGGAAAAAAAACAAAAAAACAAAGTTAATCCTACGTTCGAGATTTCGGCCTTTTCTCTCGGCTCAGCTGAAGTCTGAGTAATTTTTTACTTTTAAAGGTTTTAGTAAAGGTTTTATTTTGTTCCTTTATTTATCCAGATCAATCCCATTCAAATAAAAAATATTTTTTTCAAGGGAGCCCTGGTCAAGAGGTTATAGTACCCAGCATAAAATAAAACCCAGCACAGTACAATAAAAAAACAATGACCATGGACCAGAATGGGTGTGAATAAACTCACAGGTCAACGGCGCCTTATCCATCACAGTGGGAACATATGTCAGCTTTTACGGTTTGTAACAAACTTCAAAAAAACAAGCCTGGAGCATGAAGCAGTGGATTTGTGGAAACGTTTTGGGTCTCTGGCGTTTTGGGTCTCTGGCGTTTTGGGTCTCTGGCGTTTTGGGTCTCTGGCGTTTTGGTTCTCTGGCCTTTTGGGTCTCTGGCGTTTTGGGTCTCTGGCTTTTTGGGTCTCTGGCGTTTTGGGTCTCTGGCGTTTATGGGTCTCGGGTGTTTCGGTTTTGGGCGTTTTGGGCGTTTTGGGTCTCGGGCGTTTATGGGTCTCGGGCATTTATGGGTCTCGGGCGTTTATGGGTTTTCTTCTTGACGGCAGTACTAACAGCTGTAGTCCTACTGCTGGTTTCTAACCCGTGATCTTCGCCGGCCTGCAGTGCACAACAGCCTGAGAGGCTAAGTGGCTGGCTAGGCTAAGGACCAAGGTCACCAGCCAAGGGAAATAATCACAGACTTATTGAAACTCTACGTGGGGGGTGGGGGGGGGTCTCATTACATAGCGGGAGCTCGCTTGGGTCTTTTTCAACTCCAGACACCCTGTGTGAGCCATTTTGTGTGTCTGAAGGAGCCATTTTGTGTGTCTGAAGAGGCAGCTTTCGCAATGAAAGCATTAGTTTTCCCGCTCACCGAGAACAATTCTTTGATTGTGTGGTTGCAGAGACAGGCACGTCGTCAGGAAAATGGCCACAGAGGTTGGAGATGCGTGTTCCTTGGGAGACGCAGCCCGACAGCTGTGTTTCAGCGCCACAGGAACAGTTATGAATAGTCCCTGATTAAGACCACGCTGGTCATATCAGGTTTCATGTTTAGCTGGAAATTGGTGTCATTAAGACCTGCTTTTTTATGTAACTGCAGGCTCGGAATAATGAAAGCGGCAGTTTGAAATGACCCGGGCCATTGCACTCAAAAACGCTGTGACACCGCCCGTTGCTACAGCAACCCCGCTGCACGTTGCATCTGCTCCAGACCCAGCTCAAGCCGACGAGCTCCATCACCGCTTCATTCAGCTAAAGCTCCTTCGCACCTTAGTCATTAATCTACATACTGTGCCTTTAACCTTTCCAGCATATTGGCTTAAGCAGCAGAAAAATTAAACTACAGGGAATGTAGATATTATCTTGCCTTGCCCCGATCCCCTCAGCATCAATACCAATAACAGCGGGACAAATTCATTTTCTCTGTGTTTGAAGCGCATTGGGCTTGTTCAACTCTCAACACAGAGGTGCCTAATGATGTTTTTTTTAACTTCTTTTATTTTTTGTGTACAATTTAGCAAAAATAGCAATAACAAAAGAGACATGCTTTGTGTTTGTAAGTAAACAGACAATGTGCTGTGTTTACAGTATGGAGGCGTGAAATTAGGCCACACTGTACAAAAATTACAAAGAATGCAGAATGATGTCACAACTATTGTGTACAGTACCGTCTCCCTCTTACGCCGGCGTGCGTGTGTGAGAGTGTGTGAGAGTGTGTGAGAGTGTGTGAGAGTGTGTGAGAGTGTGTGAGAGTGTGTGAGAGTGTGTGAGAGTGTGTGAGAGTGTGTGAGAGTGTGTGAGAGTGTGTGAGAGTGTGTGAGAGTGTGTGAGAGTGTGTGAGAGTGTGTGAGAGTGTGTGAGAGTGTGTGAGAGTGTGTGAGAGTGTAATCACCACACTTGCTGTGGTACATCCCTCGTGACATTTCTATTACAATACCATCTATTCCACCTTTAGTTTAGATCGGGCCGGCCAGCCAGCGAAGGATGGGCACCCCCTCTCTAGCCAGGTTCCTTTAGTCTAAACCGGGCCGGCCAGCGAAGGATGGACCCCCCCTCTCTAGCCAGGTTCCTTTAGTCTAAACCGGGCCGGCCAGCGAAGGATGGACCCCCCCCTCTCTAGCCAGGTTCCTTTAGTCTAAACCGGGCCGGCCAGCGAAGGATGGACCCCCCCTCTCTAGCCAGGTTCCTTTAGTCTAAACCGGGCCGGCCAGCGAAGGATGGACCCCCCCCTCTCTAGCCAGGTTCCTTTAGTCTAAACCAGGCCGGCCAGCGAAGGATGGACCCCCCCTCTCTAGCCAGGTTCCTTTAGTCTAAACCGGGCCGGCCAGCGAAGGATGGACCCCCCCTCTCTAGCCAGGTTCCTCCCGAGATTTCTTCACATCGGGGAGTTTTTTCTCGCCACAGTTTGAGTGTTTTCTTCCCACTGGGGATGTTTTACCTCGTTTGCTGTTCGGAGGTTCAGGTCTGGTTCTTTCCCAATTTTCCTTCTGTTTCTCTGTACAGTGTCTTTGTGACAGTTCTCTGTAAAAGTGCTATAGACATTTTTTAAAATTTAATTTCATTGGGGGATGGTGAGTTAGTGCCATTTGATTCTTGATCAACTCAGATCTCAGTTGGCCCTGATTTTTAAATTCTGCCATTATCCCCTTCTCTAGACTATAGCCTATTTTTATATTTGCACAGCCCAGACTCCACGGAATCGAAATGCCAGCAATGCCGTAGAGAGGTTGGAAAGGGAAAAAGTCATAATTTTATCTTTTGTAAACCAACAGTGCCAGAAACAGTATATTTGCATTTTATGGACTCTGTGTTTGTCTTGATCATTATAGTTAGTGTCGGCTGCGGTGAGGTGAAAAAAAAATTGTTATGCAGGAATTTTATTTCTGTCGGAAATGATTAAGCCTGCGTGGAACGTGGAGCTTCCACTGAAATTTATATTCCCAAATATGGCCGACTCCACAGAGTTAGTCGACTCCTCTTTCTCTCTCTGTCTTTTTCTCTCTCTCTCTGTCTTTTTCTCTCTCGGTCTGTCTCTCAGTTGAGCGGGAGCGCACTCCGGTCCGTTGCGTGAAGATCAGCGACAGATATCCGTAGATCCGGACCGCGGGCGGGGAAACGGAGACGTGCGCCCGGAATGACAGAGCTGTCAGCAAGTCCTGGGCTTGTAAATAAACTCGGCATCGCTGGAGTCACACAAGATGTCATGTTCTGTCCATAATATCGCATCAGCAAACAAAGCTGAATGCAATTTGAAAGCGCCACCGCTCGCGCGGTTGATCTCGCTCCTGGGTCCCGCCGCGCGGCTGGCGAATACGCTCGGGGAGAACCTGTCAGCGATAGCGGCTCATTGTTCAGTTGCACGTCATCGACGTGCCCCGAGCAGTTTTTCCAGTCTCTGCGCATCGTTTCAGCGGCGCTCTCTGTCCGGCCTCCTGCTGCTCCTAGGGTTCCACGTCACTTACCTGGACAACCTGTAACTAGGTTTACACAGTTTATACCTTGTGTGCATTACACGACTTTCAAAATCCTAACAACTGAGAACATCTCACATTCAGTGACCGTCGCTGGCTTTCCATCCTAAGAATGCTCACGCTACATGCGTCGTCACGCTATGGTCACGGGGTCACACGCTACATGGGCCCACACGCTACATGGGCCCACACGCTACATGGGCCCACACGCTACATGGGCCCACACGCAACATGGGCCCACACGCTACATGGGCCCACACGCTACATGGGCCCACACGCTACATGGGCCATGCCTAAAGACTTGTGATGAAATCAAATCGGTTTGATATTCTCGCCTGAGTCGCAGACTAGCTTAAGCCTGGATTGAGTCTCCGGCCGTCTGACTGGAGGCGAGTGCACGTCGCGATCAGGCAAAAGATCTTGAAAAATGCAAAATCGTGACTAAAAATCCTGCAGTGTAGGCTAGGCATTAGCAAGCAAAATGTTCAGTTTTCAACTTTTGTTGTCTGCATGGATAATCGTTACCAGTAGCTCTCTTGTGACTAGAATGCGTGGGATCTCAGAAAATCAGTGATTGTTTCAAACATATTTGGAAGCTGTGACTGTTGCATGGGCACAAGTTTATTCAGCTGGGCACTGCTACTGATGGCCATTCTAATGTTGAATTACACACTTGAAAAATTACAGATAAAATAACTGTTTTCCCCAGATAAAAGCTGGCTAGATAGGGAACGCTACAGTTATAGTTGCTAGTTGATATCTGCCATACCAAAGGCCTGCTAGCAAGCTAACGTGAACATAGCCAGGTAGCAAGCTACCGTGAACATAGACAGCTAGTAAGCTACCATGAACATAGCCAGCTAGCGAGCTAACGTGAACTTGATATTGGTCCTGCAGTCCTCCTTTGGCAGTGTATAGCCTCAAATCACAATCTGTCAAGTATCACAGCTACTTTTTTTCAAAAGAAACAGGAAAGGGCAACACTCTATTGTACCACCCTCCATACCCATGTCCCACATGCTGTAGGCCTGGCGCTATATGTACACACGTCGCCTGGCTTGACTCGCACGCTATCGGCCTCTTTGGGAGGCTAACGGGAGTGTGAGTGAAATGAGCTGACTTTGTGCTGGACCAGTAACCTCTCGGTGAACTGCACTTTCTTTGACCCCTGCCGTGAGTTGAGATGGGAAACGGAACATGCAAGAACATGACTTTTTAATGGAATATGCAAAGCTGCCGGGACCTTTCTTGCATTTAAGGAGCTTCATAGTTCTTTTCTTATGTCGAAGAGTGAACTCGCTATCCTAAAAGATCACTGTTAAGTGATTTTTTTTTTTTTTTAGGGGTGGGGGCAGAGGTGGATATGAGGGCAACTTCAACCTGTATAATTTCACTTCAGTGAGCTGAAAAATGGGGTTGTCACGCCGGCCACTTTGATTTCCTTTTTGTGTAAAATCCTCTCGCGCATCAGGGAATGCTGGAAGATGAAGCCGGAGAAAAACTCCAGCTTGCGTGCGACGGGTTCCGCCCGTGACCAATTTGCCAAAGGCCAAACTGTCTAACCTGTCTGTAGCTCTGTCTAACCCGTCTGTAGCTCTGTCTAACCCGTCTGTAGCTCTGTCTAACCCATCTGTAGCTCTGTCTAACCCGTCTGTAGCTCTGTCAAACCCGTCTGTAGCTCTGTCAAACCCATCTGTAGCTCTGTCAAACCCGTCTGTAGCTCTGTCTAACCCGTCTGTAGCTCTGTCTAACCTGTCTGTAGCTCTGTCAAACCCGTCTGTAGCTCTGTCTAACCCGTCTGTAGCTCTGTCTAACCCGTCTGTAGCTCTGTCTAACCCGTCTGTAGCTCTGTCTAACCCGTCTGTAGCTCTGTCAAACCCGTCTGTAGCTCTGTCTAACCCGTCTGTAGCTCTGTCTAACCCGTCTGTAGCTCTGTCTAACCCGTCTGTAGCTCTGTCTAACCCGTCTGTAGCTCTGTCTAGCCCGTCGGTAGCTCTGTCTAACCCGTCTGTAGCTCTGTCTAACCCGTCTGTAGCTCTGTCTAACCCGTCTGTAGCTCTGTCTAACCCGTCTGTAGCTCTGTCTAACTCGTCTGTAACTCTGTATAAACGTCTGTAACTCTACTGAACCCGTCTGTGACTGTTTAACCCATCTCTAACTCTGTTTTGACATCTTACTTTTCTTTTCTTGTTGTATGCGTGTAAGTGTGTGTCATCATATGTTTATAAAAAATATTGCTGTATTGCTGTCATATTATATTACAGCTTGTGCAAACTATTGCTGGGAATATGATAAACAGCACCTTGCCTGGCTGTGTGTGAAATGAAAGCCTGGGGTGTGTTTGGTTTGAAGTGCCTCCCTGGCAGGTCTGTGTGAGTTCATCTGCAAGCTGCGCACGCCGCCTGACCTTTTCCGCAAAACTTAAAAAATGAATTTCCGAGCTCCAATTAAAGCCATATATTATCAGATAGTGGCGCGTTAAACTAATTCCTCAGAGAACAAGTCTAGCTGCTCTCTGTAATATTTTATAGAGCTTTTGGTCGGGAAATGTAGGGCCTTTTCAAAATCTTTCAACGCTTTAAAATTAACTGGGGAAGACCGTGTGGCTTTGTCCGCAGGGCAGTCATCTCTCAACCCAGATAGCAATGCCTCGTGGGGCTGCGGGTTCGATAGCCTGCCCTGCCACCTTCTGTACCGTCTCTATCTGTAACCCTCTCTTCTGTACCATCTCTATCTGTAACCCTGTCTTCTGTACCGTCTCTATCTGTAACCCTCTCTTCTGTACCGTCTCTATCTGTAACCCTCTCTTCTGTACCGTCTCTATCTGTAACCCTCTCTTCTGTACCGTCTCTATCTGTAACCCTCTCTTCTGTACCGTCTCTATCTGTAACCCTCTCTTCTGTACCGTCTCTATCTGTAACCCTCTCTGCTTTTTTCCTGTCTGAATAAAGTAGGGGAAAAAATACACAAGGGTGGACCCCTTAAAAATCTAGAAAATAAAATGAGTTATCTTTTTATTTCATTTTTTAAATTAAAGTATTATTTTAATAAACTATGCCTATAATATACGTATATATTTCATAGATTACATGAAAAATACATAAAAACCCACACACTTGTCAAATATCGTGAATTAAAAATAAATTTGGCTTGAGCTGGACATTTATGAAATAATCATGATGGCACAGGCATCCTGTAGAATATTAAAGCCGCCACTTATAGTTTCTCTTGGGCAGGTAACCTCATATGGGTTGCCTGGAGATGGCCAATGTAGCAGTTTCCTTTGAAAGTGAATCGAGCGTGATTCCTCGTGCCGACTACAACCTTTAGAGAATACATCTCCCATTATTCCTTACAGAGATTTTCTTTTCTCAGCCACTATTTAATTATGAGATGTAATGTTTTCAACAAAGGCCACATATAATAGATACTTGAATGTATTATTTAGTTTGTGCGCGTGCGTACATGTGCATGTGGCTTTAAAACTACATATTATGCTCGATCATGTAATACAACTGAAATTACTTATAGTCATTCACTGATGTTCAACCAATTTACTTGGGGGATTTTGCTTTTCTCACTTTGCTTTTTCTCCCATATTCCAGATATGGGTTAAAAAGTTAGTAAAAGGCTTGTTGTAGATTAGGAATGAATTAAAGTGATTTTTAACCCTTTAATAAGATCACACGTATGCAATTAGAATGTTCGTAACTGTGAACAATTCTAATGCTGACGTAACAATCACTACTGGTGATTGAAAGCAATGGAGTTCTAGAACACTGACTTAGAATTTTGAAAAAACACTCCAAAAAGGCTACTTTTCAAAGGGTTAAAAAGTTAAAATAAAATTTTAAAAAAAGTGACAGGGAGGTAAACGGACGTTAGACTGAACATTGCTGCCATCTGCTTTTTATTCTTTTAATGCCGTTTGTCATTTTTCTTTCTTTTGATTGTTATTTCTTTTGGAAAATGTTTAGTAAAATCCAAGCTCTGTGGCTGAAAAATGGTTTCTGTAATGATATTTCCCCAGAATATCTTAATAGTACGTGGACATTGCCTTTTCCTTCGAACGTTACCTTTTTCAGATGAAGACATTAAGCGACTGTTCTGTCCAAAGAGCTCCATCAGAGCCAGGGATTCGCTCGTGGCCATTGGGACACTGTCAGCCTGTACGGGCAGCTCTGATGGGGCTGGGGAACTCTAATCCCCAGCTGTGACTTTTACTCTGCCTGGAGATGGAATTATATTTTCTCTGATATTTAACCGTGTGGCTTGTGTGAGTGTTTATCTTAACGTAAGATGTGTGCTCTCTCTCTCTCGTCACGCGCGGTATATGCGGCTATTTCTAATTTGCAGGAACGTTATTCTGAAAAAGTCTGAATGCAGCGATGGTGGAGAGGTGGCAGGGGCGGATGGCGGTTACCCAGAAGGCCACAGACAGGGCTCCCACTTCAGCTGAATGTGATACCGCACACTTTTCCCCCCAAAAAAACCCCCCAACCGTGTGCTGCGCTCAGGGAAATCTGAGCCCGATGCTGAGCCAGGAAAAGGACAGAACCAGTTCTCCTCTGCCGGTCAAAACAACTCCATTCTGCCATAGCTACAGTTACACTGGGGGGGTCAAAGTGTAACACAGCATTGAATGGTGTGTGTGTGTGTGTGTGTGTGTTTCACTGTACAAGACTAAAGCATGGACTGCTGAGCTCTAACCCGTCTGTTTGCACAGCAAACACAAAAAAACACACACACACACACACACACACACACACACACACACACACACACACACACACACACACACACGACGTATTAACTGTGTTCGTCCCGGTTATGAATTCAGGTGAACGGTTCTGATTGGATTTAAATATTTACATTTCCTGGAGCAGATGTGGGCAGGGTCTTCGGGGGGGGCGGGGGGTGGGTTGGTCTCTCAGTGTCATATGAAGACCTGAATTTTTTATATTTAAAAAAAAAAAGAATTTTTATTTTTATTTTTATTTTTTTTAATTTACTGCCCAACCCGGTGCTGTATATACCCAATTCCCACCCCAATCTCCAACTGTCTGCGACTTCAGCTGTGTTCCATGAGTGAAGCACCCTGGTAATTTGGGAGAGCTGGGACACCCACGGTTCTCCTCTGAAACGCTCGCAGTCCCATGGCTGCTTCTTAATCCCAATGCAGAACGCGGCTAAGCTCACACAGAGCGGTGCAGTCTTACGAGCGCCCTTATCGGCCAGCAGGGGTCGCCCAAGAGCGATGAAACGTGGATCCGTGTCCGACTGAAACCCGTCCATACCCTGGGCGATCCAGGCGCCAATTGCGCGTAACCCTGTGGAGCTATCGGCATCAGTCTGCACTGGCACGGTCCCCTGAGACTCAGCCATGCACCACTGTGCGGTGCCTTAACCGAATGAGCCATCCAGCATCACGCTAACGCTAACCTCAGCCTGGAGTTTTAATGTAATGCTGTCCCATCCTAACCCTAACCTCAGCTCTGAGTTTTAATGTAATGGTGTCTCCTCCTGACCCTAACCCCAGCCTGGAGTTTTAATGTAATGGTGTCTCCTCCTGACCCTAACTTCAGCTCGGAGTTTTAATGTAATGGTGTCTCCTCCTGACCCTAACCCCAGCTCTGAGTTTTAATGTAATGGTGTCTCCTCCTGATCCTAACCCCAGCTCGGAGTTTTAACGTAATGGTGTCTCCTCCTGACCCAAACGCTAACCCCAGCCTGGAGTTTTAATGTAATGGTGTCTCCTCCTGACCCTAACCCCAGCTCGGAGTTTTAACGTAATGCATGGTGTCTCCTCCTGACCCTAACCCCAGCTCGGAGTTTTAATGTAATGGTGTCTCATCCTGACCCAGGGGAAACAAAATGGCGGTGTGAGTGGGACAGGCCCCAAAAAGAACCTCACATTAACGTAAACGCTACATAAACTCCTCAAGAATTCCTCTCACAGATGTGTTTATAACGCATGGGTGTACAGATTATACAGGCCCTGCGTCATTACATTACATTGCTGTGTCCACAGTAAGACCTCGCTAATGCGATGTGATGTCCTGCTGCTCTGGTTGTACCTGGCCGTACGCACGGTCCTTCCCCGTTCTCCTCTCCGTTTGGCTCTGTTGTGAAGACGTGCGTCCCGGCAGTAACCCAGCCTTTCGCAATTAACCGTAACTTCACGTAATTAACTGTGACCTTGCGTGATGCGGAGGTCTCCTACTCTAAATGGGGAAAAAATAAATTAAAAAAACGGCGTTCTTCTAACATCCATTAATCTCACCGTCTCCCAGCTGCTTATCATGTGAAATAATGAAATGGGGTTAAAATGGCCTGATCAGTCATTAGCGTTCTTTAGTGGGCAAATAGAAAAGTAATGTTGTGCTAATTTAATGGCGTGGGGATTAAAAACCAGTAGAAATTAGCATTAAATTCCAGTCTTTCCAGTATTTTCCTGTCTTATACAAAGCTATTGGGCTGTCAGTGTAATGCATTTATTTATATTTGATTTCAAGTGCAGTTGACAGATGAGGGGAGGGGGGAGGGGGGAGGGGGGGGACGGGCAACACTCACTGTGTCTATTAGCCTCTAAAGCTCAGATTGTTTGGCCAACAGGCAGCACAGTATTTGCATTCTTCAGCCTGCTGGTGGTTATTGTTGAGTTGCTTTACAGTGGTGGCTTTGGCGGTGTAGACGCTGGGAGGGAGAGCGTGTTCGTGCCCCCCCCTTCGCGCATACACACACACACACACACACTCTCTCTTTCTCTGTCTTTATAACATCGGGATGGAGGCTCCATATCTGCAGGCTTTTGCTGTGTGTTTCATGCTTAAATCTCAAACATCCTTCAACAAAATGTGCAGATGTGCACGTACTCAGCGCACGCACACATAATGTGCATACGTACACACACCCCCTCGCATGCACCCGCTTACATGCACACACACCCTCGCATGCATCCACACACACCCTCGCATGCATCCACTTACATGCACACACCCCCTCGCATGCATCCACTTACATGCACACACCCCCTCGCATGCACCCACTTACATGCACACAGAAATGTGTGTCCATGTGGGAAATAGGCTCCATATTTCTTCAGCTCACGGCTAGCGGAGCGGAGCTATGTTGACACGCAGAGACAGAAGAGAGTAGCTAGTGTGCTGTATGCTAGCACACGCTACATTGTGCTGTATGCTAGCACAGGCTACAGTGTGCTGTATGCTAGCACAGGCTACAGTGTGCTGTACGCGAGCACAGGCTACAGTGTGCTGTATGCTAGCACAGGCTACATTGTGCTGTACGCTAGCACAGGCTACTGTGTGCTGTACGCGAGCACAGGCTACTGTGTGCTGTACGCGAGCACAGGCTACAGTGTGCTGTACGCGAGCACAGGCTACAGTGTGCTGTACGCTAGCACAGGCTACAGTGTGCTGTATGCTAGCACAGGCTACATTGTGCTGTACGCTAGCACAGGCTACTGTGTGCTGTACGCGAGCACAGGCTACAGTGTGCTGTACGAGAGCACAGGCTACAGTGTGCTGTACGCTAGCACAGGCTACAGTGTGCTGTATGCTAGCACAGGCTACAGTGTGCTGTACGTGAGCACAGGCTACAGTGTGCTGTACGCTAGCACAGGCTACAGTGTGCTGTACGTGAGCACAGGCTACAGTGTGCTGTACGCGAGCACAGGCTACAGTGTGCTGTACGCGAGCACAGGCTACAGTGTGCTGTACGCAAGCACAGGCTACATTGTGCTGTACGCGAGCACAGGCTACATTGTGCTGTACGCTAGCACAGGCTACAGTGTGCTGTACGCGAGCACAGGCTACATTGTGCTGTACGCTAACACAGGCTACAGTGTGCTGTACGCGAGCACAGGCTGCAGTGTGCTGTACGCGAGCACAGGCTACAGTGTGCTGTACGCGAGCACAGGCTACAATGTGCTGTACGCTAGCACAGGCTACAGTGTGCTGTATGCTAGCACAGGCTACAGTGTGCTGTACGTGAGCACAGGCTACAGTGTGCTGTACGCTAGCACAGGCTACAGTGTGCTGTACGTGAGCACAGGCTACAGTGTGCTGTACGCGAGCACAGGCTACAGTGTGCTGTACGCTAGCACAGGCGACAGTGTTCTGTACGCTAGCACAGGCTACAGTGTGCTGTACGCTAGCACAGGCTACAGTGTGCTGTACGCTAGCACAGGCTACAGTGTTCTGTACGCTAGCACAGGCTACAGTGTGCTGTACGCTAGCACAGGCTACAGTGTGCTGTACGCTAGCACAGGCTACAGTGTTCTGTACGCTAGCACAGGCTACAGTGTGCTGTACGCTAGCACAGGCTACAGTGTGCTGTACGCTAGCACAGGCTACAGTGTGCTGTACGCGAGCACAGGCTACAGTGTGCTGTACGCTAGCACACGCTATAGTGGCTACCACTCTTTCTTCATTGGTCGTTTTTATTCTCTTTGCTCTTTTTTAAGGGGTTGGGGTGGGGAGCCTTTGTCATTGTGTGGGTGGAGGTGGGTGTATAGAGGTGTCTGGTTGTGTGGGTGGAGGTGGGTGTATAAAGGTAGGTGTCTGGTTGTGTGGGTGGAGGTGGGTGTGTAAAGGTGGGTGTATGGTTGTGTGGGTGGAGGTGGGTGTGTAAAGGTGGGTGTATGGTTGTGTGGGTGGAGGTGGGTGTATGGTTGTGTGGGTGGAGGTGGGTGTGTAAAGGTGGGTGTATGGTTGTGTGGGTGGAGCTGGGGTGGAGAGTCTCTCTCTTTCTCTCTCTCTCTCTCCCCCCCCTCTGGTACTTGAGTGCGTTTGGTATGAATAGTAATACAGTAGATTGCAGGCAGGGGGCGGGAGCTGTGGGACAGAGGGAACCCTTCTTATTTTAACGCAGCCTGAGTGAGCGCATTGTTGAAGGGCACAGAGAAACCTGGTCATGGCTTTCAGCGCAGATGGGCTTTTGCCCACTCTCACCCCACTGCCAATAAAGAGCTCCTTGTGTGTGTGTGTGTGTGTGTGTGTGTGTGTGTGTGTGTGTGTGTGTGTGTGTGTGTGTGTGTGTGTGTGTGTGTTTGTGTTTCTATGTGTCTGAGTGTTTGTGTTTGTGTGTGTGCGTGTGTGTGCGTGTGTGTGCGTGTGTGTTTGTGTGTCTTTCTTTTGAGAATTGGATATTTTCTTTGTCATAGTTTAGCTGGATTGAATTTGTTTTTGGCACCTGGTACTGGGACAGCAGTCGCGGTGCGTGTACGGTGCCGTAACCGTGGAGCTGGGAGATGGATTCCAGCTTTAGCCGCTAACCGTGCCTTTACGGCTTACCGCCGGCTCTAAATCAGCCCTGATAAATGTGACCGTACAGGGAGAGAAAAAGAGGGAAACTGGGAGCGGCGAGGTGCTGGAGTATGGCTTGTGTATTAGTCTCTCAGCGCTGACAGGCCCTTTATTCTCCCTATATTCTGCTGCCGCAAATGGACCAAAGAACGGTACAGTATGGGGATAATTCACCATGTTATTGAGCGCTGTGTACAGGGGGTGGGCTCGGTCAAACGTTAATTGCGGTTATAATGAATTTTAGCCACTGTTTGTGTTTTATATGGTGTCATAGTGGAGTATTTCAGTGGGCGGCCATGGTGATGTTGTTGTTTGCCGATCGGGGTTTTTTTCCGGAATGAGCCGGGTGTGCTGTAGCACAGGGGTGGGAAACTCCAGTCCTGGGGGGCCGGTGTGTATGCAGGTTTAACTCCAGTCCTGGGAGGCCGGTGTGTATGCAGGTTTAACTCCAGTCCTGGGGGGCCGGTGTGTATGCAGGTTTAACTCCAGTCCTGGGGGGCCGGGGTGTATGCAGGTTTAACTCCAGTCCTGGGGGGCCGGTGTGTATGCAGGTTTAACTCCAGTCCTGGGGGGCTGGTGTGTATGCAGATTTAACTCCAGTCCTGGGGGGCCGGTGTGTATGCAGGTTTAACTCCAGTCCTGGGGGGCCGGTGTGTATGCAGGCTTTTGCTTCCACCAGTTAGCAATTATTTAATTAGCCCAATCATTTACATAATCTGATATTTTAGCTACATTCTGCGATATTAACAGAAGCTGATGAATGTTCCTGTGCCTGTATGCGTACTGTATTGTTGCGTTTTATCGTGGTCTAATTTACGAGTAAATCGATGTGTATGTCACTAATTAGCTTATTGAGCCAGGGTAACTGGTGGCAGCAAAAACCTGCACACACACCGGCCCCCCAGGGCTGGAGTTGCCCACCCCTGCCGTAGCAGCTAATAAGAAGGATGTTTGTCCTTTGTCAACAGATGTTCCACCAAACCGAGATTAACCCCGGATCAGTGTGTGTGTGACCCCACTGTAAGAACCTCCTT